>JAURVB010000876.1:0-124772 GCA_033002965.1 Piper betle
AGCATTTATGGATGCCACTTCAGCAGTAAGAAGAAGATTGTCTGACAAAGAATTTCTGCCCGGAGGTTTGATCCCTTGATTACCATATTTACCCTGCCACATCAATCATTTTGTGAAAGTAAGGCGAGTCTACAACATGGAAAGGAATGGCACAGTGATAGAAGAATCGAGCAATGGCTGTGTGGAAGTGCTCTTTTGCTTTCTTTTCTATTGCCGTAGATAATCTCATTTGACCCGATGTATTCTTCTTTCACTTTCAAAAATAGGTGCCTTCCTCTTCGTACTTGACTTAGAGCACCTAACACTTTGCTCCCGAACTTCCATCTCTTCCATATCTGAGTCATTCAAACCATATGACCCTATTTCTTCTCTAATCCTTTGTTTTTCTTCTTCGCCTTTTCCACACCTTTGAAATAATCTTTCATTTTTTGTGCATCTGCTTCAGGAACTTTCTTACAAGCAGCAACATTTCCTTTGAGTCCAGCAATATGTTGCTTGAAGCGATATATCCCTCCACTTATGGTTTTTCCGCAAAAGTTACAGATGACTTGCTTCTTAGATGCATCAAGTGGTGTGCCATATTCCCATCCAAAATCCATCTTCCCTGTGACTGATATCTCGAAATTTTGATAACTTCAAATGACAATTAACTGAACACCAAGGCAAAGACAATTATCTGCAAAAACCGTCAATTACAGTTCCTAAAAACCCTAGCATATCAACACTAGCAGTACAAACTACACTGGCAGTGAAGAGAGTACAAAACAAATCAGCTCCTACACACGGGGTTCCCTGTCGGTCAATTTAGGATTTTTGTTTGGATGATGAGTACATGAAATATTGCCTATCATTTGCTGAAGAAGACACAAAACAAATGCTCTGTGACAAATGTCAACGAATTCTATCAAATGACGAATATCAAAGGGATCTATTATTGATTGATGAAGTTTATAATTTCCAATAATCAATAGACTAGAAAAAAAACAAAAAACACCTAATGTTCATAGAATGAGATAAACATCAAAATTCAGATACAAATTAAAAAAAGGCGAAACAAGCATTCACTGATTCTGTAAAGGTTTATGTCTACCACCAAAGGGATTCCTAACATAGAGTGCAAAATGCAGATGAGTAGTGAACCATATGCAGTAAAAGAGCATGCATTCACTTCAACAACAGAATCAAAGAATACAATGTGTAAAAAATAAGAGAATTATAAAGTACACAAAAAAAACAACTGGACGCCTCTAATATAAGTTAATTTTTCGGTAACATGATCAAAACTACCAATAATCAGAATGCCTAAACTCCACTTGATGGAAAAACATAAGTGGAGAAAGCAAGTTATTGATCAAAAATTTGGTTCAACTAGGAATATACACAATAAGTGGTGAACAAACGATTAAAAAACCAAGATCCCAGCATAAAAAACACAACTTGTACCAAGAATCCAACTGGAATCGCGGCGGAATCGCGGCGCTCGCGTCGGCCGGCGGAACCCGAGTTCGGGCGGCGGTCGCAACGTCTGCGGCGGAGGGCGGAGCTGAGGTCGGAGTCGGGCGGCGGTGGCCTGGTCGGACGGAGGACGGCGGAGGGAGGACGGCGCAAGCGCGGCGGAGGGAAGGTCGGAGTCGGGCGGCGGAATCGGGGGGGGAGGGTATGATTTAGGTTTTTAAATCCAAATTACCATTTTACCCATGCTTAAATAATTTAATAAAAATTATACCTAGGGTATTTTGGTAATTTCCTAAAAACCGATTCCGATTTAAATCGGCCGATTCCGATTCCGAGTTAAATCGGTCGGAATCGGCCGAAACGGGCCGATTCACGACCCGATTCGGGGCCGACCGAGTCGGCCCCGAAATCGGATCGGCGCGACGCCGATTCGTGCAACCCAGGTTCACCCTTGTTAAGTTGAATCATCAATTCCAGGTTGTTGATTTGGTAGTCGTTTAACTCCGACTCAATTGGCCCGATTTGATCAAATGCTTCTTTGGGCTTACTTCACTAAAATATTGATCAAGTTTGTGTTTATTACATATAGTATTTAGACCAAGTTAGGTACATACAACATGTATCACTTGTGACAAGTGACCTTCACTCCACCATACTTGCCAAATTACAAACAGCATTAAGTGACTGCTTCAAAGACTAAACCTCTGAATTGCAATAGAGTGATGGAAGGATTCCTTGTAAACTTTTGTACCTCAAAGCATTGATGAAAGTTCTACTTATGCCATTTTTCTGTGGTAATTTTACTTGGTAATTTATATTCAATTATGATAAGGTAAGTGACAAATGCGCCTTAGTGTGACCCCTGAACTTTGGTATTTGCATTGCATAAGTCCTCAACAAATGAGGCAGCAAACCCATTCCTTGAGTTTATGTAAATGGCCAAATACATGGTACAATTTTGTGCAAATAGTAAGGGAGAAGTTAGAAGCTAAATTTGGTCACATATTTGATCCAAGGTCTAGAGTTCAAGGTACTCTTTTTTTAGTTCAAGGCACTTTGTGAAACGGTGCCAACTTGGAGGTGTGTATTAGTCAGATTTGGTTGGGTTTCGTCGTGGTATTGCCTAAACCAAACCTTTTAATTATCTTAAACCTACAAACCAACCATTAACATTAAAATTGTTAATACCTCAATCCGAACCGAAATATTACTATTTAGCAAACCCCATTTAAATTCTGGTTGTGTTATTAAAAAAATTAGATTTAGATGGCACTATGAAAAATTAAACTAGAAATAATTATTGAACAAAAATAAGGAGATTAATTAGGCTAATGCAAAAAAATAAAATTGAAAACATGTTATTTTTACATATAAACAAATGTGTCTTTGTGATAACCGCATTAAATACAATTTTTTAAATTTTATATCATTGGTACCTATACTGAATACTCAACACCCAAAATTTAATTCGATCATTATAAAGTGGGTACCTGGTTTCCTAAAACTAAATTCAGGTATATAGTATCAAATTTGAACGGTTAAGGTTTGGTCTTGTAATATTTGATATTTTATTTTATCATAGTAGACATGATATTATATTTATATTTTTCTCTTAAGAAACTAACAAGAATAAGAGTTTCGTATTAATTTTGACCATATACAATTGTTTCTTTTATGAGTAGTCTTGACTATGGTAAGTATTTGTTTGATTATTTCAATAACATGCAAGTATACATAGTTGAAACAAGTAATATGATGATGAATTTAAGTATCATCCCACAGAGAGATGAATTTCCTTAAATTAATTAAAGAAAATAAATTAAGAACAAAACAAAAAAATTGACTTAACTAAATATAAGTAATAACTTTAAATTAAAGAAAAAGTATAATAATAAAACTCGTTCTAGAGTCGAATTTCCCTTAACATGAATTTAATATTCAATACATCTTACTCTTATCTTTTATTCTCTTGAATTGCTGATCTAAGAGAATTATATGACATGGTGGCTCCGCTCCTTCATGCATCTATTATTTCGCCTCAATTTCTACTTCCCGTTGATAATTGATTAATTAACAAAATAATGCATTAATCTTTGCCTTACAATTGTAGACGATGTTGTGTATCTCCCGACCACAATGACAAACAAGTCAAAAGACTCGTCGTATGATGAATTATCGATGACTAATATAATTAATTTCTCCCAAAATCTAATTAAACCTCATGATCTAAGAAATAGGTGATCAATCTACTCTTAGCATTAAGAACACGATAATTCAAACAATCCGATTGAATAAAAGAGTAAGAGGTTGAAATGAATTCAATTAAACCATGTTAAGTTCCATTCTTCTCTATAACGAAATAAAGGATTACTCCATAATAAAAATAGAAAACATTATAAAGAAGAAACTACTTCTCATTATGACAGGAAAAGAATTACAAAAACTAGAACTACTTCTAAGCCAAGATTTGAGATATCCCAAACAACAAATGACCACCCCTTTATATAGAAGATGAGATACCCAGGAGATACAAGAATTCGAGGAAGGATTCCACAACTCGATGTAGTCTAATTGATTATGATGTTCGATGAAGTTTCCAACTCCCCAACTTACTCAAATGCAATCAAAGCTATATATATCCATCTTTATCGAGCTTTGTCAACAACATAAATTATAGCCATTAGGGCAATGCTTTGACCAACAATTCCTAAGCTTATTTGTTTTCAATTTTTTCTCCATTAAACTCCAAAATTAAACATATCTAATAAAATATGAATTAACTAAAAAATAAAGTAAAATATCACCTAATTAATAATATGTATACTTGGGATGTACAAAATTATATTAAAAAGATGGGTAAATATTGTATACTTTAAACACTTAACACACCCCCAAACTTGAACTTTTGCATGTCTCGAGCAAACTATCACATCACCAAAAATTTTACAACACAAAAATACTTAATCCCTACTTTGTTCTCATATAATTCTTAATCAAACTATCCAGAGGCAACAAGATGTCAATCAAATTAGAAATTCACTTTCATCAATCACACCTAAAAGAAGGCTCTGTGTGTGTAAGATAATCCTTTTGCTTATCCTTCTCATTTGCAACAAGAAAATAACACACTGGCTCATGTTTAAATATGTTTGTCATTCTTCTTTTCTTTTTTCTTTTTAAGAATAGCCAGCTTTACCTTTTGATGCGAACCCCCATAATTACTGAGCTACGAAGCCTCGGTTACTCAGCAAAGTACCAATATGCAAACAGAGATAACTAGCTTTACTTTTTGATGCTAACCCCAATAATTACTGAGTTACAAAGGCCTGGTTACTCAGCAAAGTAGTCATTTTTGTTTTTGTTTTTATTAAAGAGTAGCCAACTTTACCTTTTGACGTGAACCCTACAATTACTGAGTTACGAAGGTCCGGTTACTCAGTAAAGTAGTCATTGCTCTAATTTATTCATTTTTGTTTTTGTTTTTTTAAGAAGAAATTAAATGCTAGGGAAAACCTAAAACAACCAGAGCCGTCATGCAAATTCTTATGATTAAAGGATTTTTCCTATTGCAAAACATTCATTGAAATCATCTAAACTAAAGGATTGTGAAAAAATATAAGGTAGAGAACCATCTCTCGAATGCAATCATTTACTCAGTTCATCCCGCATATCAATTAATCAAGTTTTCCTAAGAAAGGTAAGATTAAGTCACATGTATCTATCATTGAACCAAGAAACTAATATACTATTTCATAAAAAAATTTTACACTAAAATACACATATATATATATATATATATATATATATATATAAATCTAAACATGAGTCGAGCATGAACAATATGCACAAAATTAAGGCATCCCTCCACACTTAAACTAAACATTGTCCTCAATGTTGAAAAAATAAAAATAAAAATAAAGAAAAAGAAGTGAAAGGGAGCTCCCTCAACTAATTAGTCGGTGGATGATTATCATGAATAACTAAATTTGCACTTGACCCATTCTTGGGTTGCCTCCCAAGAAGCGTTTGGTTTAACGTCTACAGCCAAACCTTGTTCCTCATTCTTTGTTTAATGTGATGGAGGACTTCCAAAGTTGCTCCCCTTCATAATAGTGTTTTAGTTTACATCCATTGACTTTAAATGATCGATCTCCCTGTTCAGTCTTAACTTCAATTGCACCGTGTGGAAAAACTGTTTGCGCTATGTAAGGACTAGACCATATTGATTTCAATTTTCCTTTGAAAAATTTCAACCTTGAGCCATATAACAATACCTTTTGTCCAAGAGAAAATGGTTTAGAAGCAATTCCTTGATCATGCCATGCTTTGGATTTTTCCTTATAGATCTTGGCATTTTCATAAGAAGCTCTCCTAATTTCTTCTAATTCAATAAGTTGTTGTAGTCTCATTTTCCCACATGCTTCCAAGTCAAAGTTTAATTCCTTAATGGCCCAAAAAGCTTTATGCTCTAGTTCTAAGGGAAGATGGCAAGCCTTTCTAAATACTAATCGATAAGGGGACATGTCAATTGGTGTCTTGAAAGCTATTGTATAAGCCCATAGAGCATCATCTAACTGAATAGACTAATCCTTTCTATTTCCTTTTACTACCTTCTCTAGAATTTTAAGAATTTCTCGATTGGATACTTCAGCCTGGCCGTTAGTTTGTGGATGGTAAGTAGTGGCAACCTTATGTTTCACTCCATACTTAGCCAATAAAGCTTCAAATTGCCTATTGCAAAAGTGAAACCTTCCATCACTAATGATTGCCTGAGGTGTACCAAATCTAGTAAAGATATTCTTCTTTAAAAACTTAACCACCACCTTGACATCATTCGAAGGTAAAGCTACTGCTTCAACCCATTTAGAAACATAATCGACAGCTAAAAGAATATAAGTGTTAGAGTTTGATGGAGGAAAAGGCCATAAAATCTATACCCCATACATCAAATAATTCCACTTCAGGAATAGAGTTGAGAGCGATTTCATTTTTCCTTGACAGATTTCCAGCCTTTTGATAGTAATCACATCTCTCAATAAAATGTCTTGCATCTTTAAATAGTGCAGGCCAAAATAATCCCAATTGGAGAACTTTCATCACTGTCCTAGTACTTCCAAAGTTCCCGCCATAATATGTTGAGTGACAATGATGAAGTATGGACTCCATTTCATTTTTTGGTACACATCTTCTTGTTATACCATCAGCACATTGCTTGAAGAGAAGAGGGTCATCCCAAAAATATGACTTCGTCTCGTGCAAAAATCGTTTCTTTTGTCGAAAGTTCAAGTCCAGTGGCATCTTCCCACTCATCAAGTAATTCGCTAAATTAGCAAACCATAGGACAACACCACTTGCAATGGCCAATATATTTTCATCAAGGAAAACCTCATTCACGGGTGGATCATCCTTAATGTTGTGTGTTTTGCTCAACCGGGAAAGGTGGTCCACTACAACATTCTTGCTTCCTTTCCTGTCCTTAATCTCGACATCAAATTCTTGCAATAAAAAACCCAATAGAATAGCCTAGGTTTGGAATCCTTCTTAGACATAGAGGAGCATAATCAGTCTATACAATAACTTTTGAACTTAGCAAATATGATCTAAACTTATCAACAACATGCACTACTGGTAACAATTTTTGTTCAGTTGTCGTATAATTTCATTGTTTATCATTCAATGTCTTACTAATGTAGTAGATAACATAAAAAAGTGTGCCCTTCCTTTGGCCTAGTACAAAACCTATTGCATGGTCACTAGCATCACTCATTAATTCAAAAGGTTGTGACCAATCCAGTGCAATCACAATGGGAGCTGAAATCAATAAAGTCTCAAAAGCTTTCAAACATGCATCATCAAAATAAAAAATTGCATCTTTTTCTAGTAAAGCACATAAATGTTTTGAGATCTTAGAAAAATCCTTTATAAATAGTCAGTAGAATCTCGCATGTACTAGAAAACTTCTAATTTCTTTCACCGATGTAGGAGGTGGGAGCTTCTCTATAGCTACAACTTTTGCCTTATCTACTTCAAGTCCTTGGCATAAAACTTTATGTCCCAAAACTATTCCTTCCTATACCATAAAATAACATTTTTCCCAATTAAGAACAAGATTAGTGTCTTGAGAACATTTACAAATACAAGATAAAATAGATAAGCGATCATCAAAAATCTCTCCAAAAATAGTAAAGTAATCCATAAATACTTCTAGGCCATGTTCAATCACATCAGTAAAGATGGCCATCATGCATCTCTGAAATGTAGCGGGAGCATTACACAAGCCAAATGGCATTCACCGAAAAGCAAAAGTGCCATAAGGCAAGTGAACGTCGTCTTCTCTTAATCCTTGGGTGCAATGGTAATTTGATTGTAACCTGAATATCCGTAAGAATATAAAGGTAAGCAGTCCCAGCTAATCTATCAAGCATTTGATCAATAAAAGGAAGAGGAAAGTGATTATTTTTTGTAGCCTTCTTGAGCTTCCTATAGTCCATGCACACACGACACCCCATGATGGTTCATGTAGAAATCAGCTCATCTCTCTTATTCTTTACCACAGTTGTACCTCCTTTCTTTAGTTCACATTGTATTGGACTTACCCAAGTACTATCAGCAATGGGGGTATATCACTCCGACATCCAACCACTTAATAATTTCCTTCTTGACCACTTCTTTCATGTTGGGGTTGAGTTGTCATTGGTGCTCTACAGTTGGACTACATCCATCCACTAAATTGATCCTATGCATACAAAAGGATGGATCATGCCTTTTATGTCTGCTATAGTTCAAGCAATAGTTGACTTGTGATCCTTTAGTATTCTAATCAGCTTCTCTTCCTGCAACATAGTTAGCTCTGAAGAAATAATAACAAGAAGAGTATCATTAGGTCCTAAGAAAGTATACTTGAGATATTATGAAAGTTGCTTTAGTTCCAAAATAGGTGGTACTTCAACTGATGGCAGCAATCTGTGGAATGGTAGATATAAGGTTTCCACAACTCTGAATCTCGTAGGCAAGATTGGTTGTGAATCTAATACTTTAACCATCTCTTCCACATCAATATCTTCTTCACAAAGAGAATTTATGGCTTTATGTAACAAATCACTCAACTGATCCCCTTTGTACATTATTTTATCAAATAGTTTAATTCTAGAACAATCATATGTTGCATCCGGGTAATTCGTGGATTTAAAAATGTTATATGTAACATAATCATTATTTACCCTAAGTATAAGTTTTCCAACGGCTACATCGATCAGTGTTCTCCCAGTTGCCAAAAAACCTCTTCCGATGATGAGTGGTATATTGTCGTTCCTTCCTTCCATTTCGAGCACCACAAAATCTGCAGGAAAGATAAACTTGTCAATGTGAACCAAATAAGATGTGTCATGGCCACAACTTCATCGTCATCTACTCTCCTTTTCTTTACTGGAATATCCTTCAAGTATTTTACATAACTAAGCATCTGTTCAAGTCCTTTAGCGAAAGGTACGTTTATTTGTAATTTCTTAAATATATTAAGAAATTTTTTGAAGTATTTTTCATCACTTTGTTTCCTCAGTCTAGAAGGAAATGGTACTTTTTTCAACCTCTTTTCTATGTACCTCATCTTTCTCTTTCCCTTTGTTTCCAAGTAGGCTAACCAATGTAATAGGTTCATGTTCGTAGTTTGGCTTATTATCTTTTTAGTTAACTTCATTGGGCTCAATTGGTTCTTGCAAAGTAATACCACTCCGTGTTGTTATAGTTTTACAATGCTCTTGACCATCTTTCCTTGGTTGTTTTGGTTGGCTTGGAAGTACATGCTTGGGTCACTCACTTGGTTCCTTGTTTAATTTCAACACAACTTGTTGCATAAACTGTTGTTGTTGTTGTTGTTCTGATTTTGCATGAATTGTTGCATAGTTTGTTGCATAGAATTGAATATTTGGAACAAATCCAGTTGTTGTGGCTGAAAAGGAAGTGAAGGAGATCAAGAATGTTGTGATGTCGTGCTACCCGGGTCATACTCTATTAGGGCTTACACACTCCACCCACCTTAAGAAATTTCAACTTCAAAATTCTTCCACTTGGTTTGTGACTAACAAGCTATCCCATGTCTAGACTAGACTAACTAATACGCCTGTTGATGACTAAGTTTAGCATGCAAACTAATACGCCTAAGTCATCTCTTAAAAAATGGTTAATAGAAATTAAAAATCTACAGTCTATTCTCACTAATAAACTAGATCTTCCAATAGTAGGTATTGGATTTGAGACTAATTTTGTATGTCCTAGCCCGTTGGCCCGGAGTTTTACGCCCGATTTATTTTTGGCTCGATCCGGGTAGCAATCAGTTGGTCTGATTCTATCAGTCTAGTGCTAGTGGGATTTTTTGTGTGGTGTTGTGGGCTTGGGCATTGGGTTTGTCTGCTATTAAGTTGTTTCTGTTAGTCCC
This sequence comes from Piper betle, assembly GCA_033002965.1. NCBI lineage: Eukaryota > Viridiplantae > Streptophyta > Magnoliopsida > Piperales > Piperaceae > Piper > Piper betle. The sequence goes on from JAURVB010000876.1 coordinate 9,890, forward strand.
AATTGCCAAGTCGGTGTCATGTTAGACTCGTGTCACATGCATTTTGAGCGTACCATCTTTTCCCTCTCCTTTTTCTCCCCATCCTTTTTCCTCCTTTTCCTTTTTTTTCCCCTTCATTTTTGGCCCACGCACCGTACACGTCGCAAGTCACACACACGTGTGCGCCTTGTCATGACACTCTTTTGGGTGGAAGTTGAATTCCACCCACCTTCATCCCTCTTTTAGCCTCCTCCACCCCTTGCATGATCATGATTGTTTGCATGGAGAATCTCTGATTAGGTATGTAGATAGCTATATCTTCATCTCATCATCTAAATCTAGTAGTTTTCTTATCGATTGCATAATAAAAATGTGATTTTTATTGATTTATTGTTGTTTTTACGAATACAATGTAATAAAATTTTCCTATCGGCCTAAATCATGAAATCTACTAACTAATACATCTAATAATGGTTGAAACTATAAAAGATTAAAACTTTATAATTTTGGACCCCATGCAAGCTACCTCATTTCACATAAAAAATTAGTAAATTAATTAAATAATTAAAATAGTGATAATATAACCCGTGGTTGGTTGGAAATTTGACTTTGGCATGAAATCTTAAACTAAATAATAATTTACTCAATTATCCTAATTAACTGAACATTACCAGATTATTTTAATTAATAAAATAATTGGTAATTAACCGGTATGAGCATGGGTTTGACTCGATATTTGAAATGGCTCCATCAGAGCTTGCCAAATCTGTACGATCCAATATCTTTCAACTTTTGCTATTTTGAAGTCAGTACGGTAGAACTATCAAAAGAGTTAAGTCTAAAATGAGTTAACTGACAATTTAAGTTACTTTTCATAATTTTACTGAGATCTCATTCTTTATTAGCGTGTTAGACACCTCTTATTAATTGCCACGAATTCTCTGAGCACTTCGATAGCTTAAGTTAGAATTTAACTGCACAGATTGAATCACGAAATGTATTTCATAAAATACCAAAATTTCCATTTTGACATCCTTATTTAATTTATCAAAATCTCGTGTAAATTTTGCCATGCTCAACATATAAAAGTGGTTTGATGTGATGTGAAGTGTTTAATTTTTGGTGTTGTACATCGTGTCATTTACCACTTCTAAGACTGTTCATATATTATTTCACACATGCATCATATGGGGTTTAAGTAGTGGTTTTCGTTGTTAGACCGTTTGAAGTCAAGCTTGCCGCAATAGGACAAGTAGGAGCTCTTCTCAAGTCTGTTAAGATTCTCCCTTAGTTTGATCTATTACTTGGCGCATGTGCTTTGTTTTTTCACACCGTAGGATGTTGCTAGTGGTATTTTATTGGATCTCACTATATCGGGTCTGTAAAACCCCAGTTTCGGCTTAGGGTTTTATCCGATTTTAGTATTGTCTAGTTTGGGCAATCTCGAGTCGATTCGAGCGAGCTCGAGCCAGAACAATTTTAAGAATATGAATATAAGGTCTAGATGGTCATATGAGCATGTTATGGAGGTTACGTATACCTGACACGCATATGATTGTTTTAGTTATGATACAGTAAAGCATGAGTTATCAGTGTATACGCGAGGTATACATATGATTTTATAAGTTAGCCATGATTTTAGGCCTAGATCTAGACCGTTGTAGCATTTATTATCCATTTGGGATTTCCAGGGTATCTCATTTACATCACAGAGAATTCCTTCAGTAGCAGTTAGTGGTCATATAGATAGTTACGACAGTCAGAGCATGCAATAGAGTCATAACAGTTGTTTTTGTTCCATTATGGAACAGAGTGGGATAATTGATTTAGGACCGAGTTAGCTAGGACTTGGTGAGCGGTCTAGTTCCTCTTTGAGGGACACCTGAGTGTTTGACCTAGACTGGCGACAGTAAACCATAAAACTCATTAGCATATACCTTTACTAGGTACTAGAGTCCACCATATGCGAGAAGGACTCACAAGACACCCAAGTATAGTCGTAGGACCGGGAGTAGAGTGCCTTGAGGGTACACATGGTTGACCTATCGCATTGATGAGGATCAGCAAGACATGGGTAGATGTTAGGCCGCATTCCTCGCACAGATGTTGTTCAGACTAGTACCCAGCAATACTCTATAGTACCTACTCTACTACCCAGTAGATGCTTAGGGGTGAGCTTAGGTTTTTCCCGCTGAGGTCATTGCATTTTAGTCTCCATAGTTTGCAGTGACCCTATGAATTAGTCCAGTGAGATGACTCGAGCATGCATGGTCAATCCAACAAGACGATTCAAGCATGCATGGTCAGTCCAACGAGATGATTTGAGCACGTATGGTTAGTGCAGATAGATGATTCTAGCATTTATGGTATGCTTTTCCAGATGATTCGAGCATGTGTAGTGTGTCTGGCTAGATTAGTAAGGAGCTAGTGAGCTTCGTCAGCGTTCAGAGATCTAGATTCATGTTGGTACGTTTGGACCGTGTGCAGCTAGTCTTTAGTTGAGTCCTCCAATTGCAATTGATGTAAGAAATTCTGAAAATGAAATTCTTATAAGGAGGAGAGGTTGTAAAACCCTAGTTTCAGCCTAGGGTTTTACCCAATTTTAGTTTTGTCTAGTTCGGGCAATCTCGAGTCGATTCGAGCGAGCTCGAGCCAGAACAATTTTAAGAATATGAGTATAAGGTATAGATGGCCATATGAGCATGTTATGGAGGTTGAGTATACCTGGCATGCATATGATTGTTTCAGTTATGATACAGTAGAGCATGAGTTATCAGTGTATACGCAAGGTATACATATGATTTTATGAGTTAGTCAGGATTTTAGGCCTAGATCTAGGCCGTTGCAGCATTTATTTTCTATTTGGAATTTTCAGGGTATCTCATTTATATGCATCTTAGGGATTTCAGATCACTAGTTTGTGCCCCTGTGGGCTCAGCTAGATTGAGTTTAGGGTTTGAGGCCCGGTTAGCCTTCTTGCCTCGATCCCTGCCTATAGAGTCACTTTGAGGACTCGTGTCAGTTTTGACTTTGGACAGACATCCACATGTATAGTGCATATACCCATAGGTAGGCCCCACTAGGCCACGAGTTGTTGGATGTCCAAATCGTGCCATGTGGCAAGATCTGAGCTGTCCACTCAGCTTTATCTTCACCATTTTTATTTCAAGTGACTTCCCCATGAGTTTCACCTCAACATCGCCACCACTTCAACTCACCGCCAACGAGTCTCCGCCTCATCCCCGACCACCGGATCGGTATGGTCATGACCAGCTCATGGCCAGATATCATTCCGTACCCATGATCGCCACCAGCGCCGCCGCAGTCGCCATCGGCGACGACATTTTTGTTGTCTGTTTTTGCCGCCGCTACCACCGGGCCATTTTTCTGGTGCCGGCGAGTGCCCTCCGGCGAAGCCAACCACCCCAATAGCTTCCCCTCACTGGGATCTACGGTTTGGGACTGACACCAACCACAGTCGTGGTCTTAATCGCCGTCGGTGACGTCGCTGCACCCTGCGGCAATCTGCCCCCTTTCTTGGTATTTTCTGGCCAGCCAGTGGCCATACTCCTCCGATCGTCACCACCAGTAGCTCCGCCTTGATCCCCCCTGCCGATCCTGACCGGCAGTGACACCATCCGCATCGCCATCAGCGTTTCTGACGACGGGCACTGCCACCCCTATCCGACCCTTTTACCAGGTAGCGTCCGCGTACCCGTGTCCGCGCTCACCTGGTCACGCCTCGAGTCCGCCAGTCCATGTCCATGTCAATGTCCATTAGCCTAGCCAACCCACCAACAGTTTATTTAACCCGGAGCATGTTGACTCAGCCCAATCCGGTCTGGTTTAGCTCGGTTTGGTTCGGTTTAGCTCTGTTTCAGCCCATTTTCAGCCGTTTCTCGACCGTTTTTGGTAATTCGAGAACTGTTACATTAGTTTAGATGCATATTCACATTGTTGAGCATGTTTGGATGTTATGAGTATTTTTTTATTTATTAATTATTTTTATTTAATTATTTATTTATGATTATTCATTTCTTGTTATTTATATATTTGTTGACTATGATGAATGACTATGTAACTAATTATTATTATTGATAATGTATTTATTCATAAATATTATTTTTATTCATGTGTATCTTATTTTATTTATTTAATTGATTGATTATTAATTATTTTCTTACTCGTGTTATTATTTATACGTATTTAGTTGTATGCTCATATATTTGATATTTATATTATTATTCTTCATGATTAATTAATATTAATCATTTATTTATTTATTCATCTATGATTTACATAATTAATTATTAGGTTGTTTGTTTTATTATTTTTATGTTTACTAACACGAGTATATATGATATTTACTCGTGTTTAGTCGTGTATTTATAAAGTATAATTATATTATTATTTTCTAATTGGAGTATTATTTATTTTCATGTATTTATTATTTACCTAATTATCTATGAGTGTATTCATTTGTTTAATTATTTATTTGTTATTTATTATTATTATGTCTCGATTTATATGCCAGGTGTTTAGTTGTAGGCTTGTTAGTACTATTTTCTTTATTAAGATCTGTTGATGATATGAGCACACATCACAAGCATGCATCATATAGAGATGTTAGTATTTTACTTAGTAGTGGGTTCCAATGTAGGTTTCGGGGTCCGAACTCACTGTAGATGTGTAAATATGCTTGGCGCGTAGACCACAAGTCCGTAGGACTCTCTCTCTCTCTCATTGTTTGACTCCTTGCATGTAGATTTGATCATGTTTTATACATACAACGACATCAGTGGAGGACAGGTCCTTAGGACTCTCCCTCTCTGTTTGACTCCTCGCGTGTCGAGTTTAATCGTGTTTTACACATATGATGGCATCGGCGGCTTTTTATTGCATCCCTCCGATGTCGGGCCTTTTAGTTGTGTTTTCTATGCATGTTTAATAAATCTACAAGGATGAGTTCCCTTGTTGATTTTTGAACTGAAGCTGTAGAAATGCATGATACAAGCCTCTTCCCTAAGCTTATTAAATAAGTATGTGCATTTTTACGGATTTCACAAATAATCGAATGAGTGGTACAAAGATATGTATGGACAACACTAGTACTCCTTCAAACCTTGAGGTAGTGTTGTGTATGGGGGCACTGCGTAATGTCGTGCATTTCCTGAATTTGTGGCACTAACTTAACTGTTCTTTCTTGCCACTCGAGTACCATGGTGGGTGATATGGAAGATGTGAGGGCATAAGCGTTGTATGTATGAATATGATTATGAGCCGTGGATGCGAGCCGACACTTACTTAAGTATGTTTGTTTACCGCCCAATGTGAGCCATTCTTGAAGTTCTATAAGTTTCTGTGGGTAATGCAATACCCATTTGCCAGATTGTATTAGTCATTTTTGGACCAGTAACACTCGTTACTGACGTTTTTCATATAATATATGTAGGCTTTGTAAATCCTGAGTCGACTTTGGTGGAAGGACAGATAAATGCTACACACACTTGAGCCCAACGCATTTATTTCTTTTCTTACTTTTGCTTATATTTGATGTGTTTGAATGCTCATTTAATAATGTCTTCCATTCTCATTACACCAAGAGGGTTGTTTCGATCTATTTCATCGATCGAGTTCTACTAACCGACAACTTTAAACATGACTTGAGTCGATCGTAACATTTTTGATTTGGTTCTTTGGTGAACCAAAATAAGGGTGTTATAGGGTCATCTTGTCATTTTTAAGATTAATAAAACTTCAAGGTTGAGATCTCTTGATGAATTTTCGAAAATACAAGATCTAGATCAAAAGTCGCACTTCAGCACTTTTTGAATTAACCTACCCATACAATATATTTATTATACAATTTTGGAATTTTGGTGCATGCATGGTGGATGAAAGTGTGACGCTAACTGAGGGGCACGGTTGGTACCCACCTATGGTGCTCAGTTAGTAGTTAATTTTGTGATCAGTGTTATTAGTATAGTACCTGCTAGCAGTGTGTGTTTCAATATTGTAGCATGTGTGTGCCCTATGCTGAGTATATCTGGATCATATCATGTCTCAGATGTGCTCACTGAGGCCCTATTGACCAACGGCATGTTGTAGTTGACCATATTCCACCTCATGCATAGTACTGGCACGTTACCGTTAAGTATTCTGGTTTGTGTGCATGGATATCTTTGTGATTAAAATTAGGCCATATTGGCCTTTTGTGATTTAGATTGTGTGTGTGTGTGTGTGTAGAAGTTTCTATTTCTTTTCGGTTTTTCTATGGAAAATTATTTTATCCATTTACTAGTTTTGTTATTTTTCCTATTAGTTATTTGAGACTCGGTGACGCTAGTTGCTAATGAATTTTCTTATATTTATGTAGGTGTGTTGTTGTGATGTTGGCCGGCCTAAGTGTACAGATCATGAGGAGGCATGGAGATGTTGGGCTGGGCTACGTATTTGTTTGTGGTGCGCGTGTTGTTTTGGTTTTGTGTATATCTCCCTCCTTGTTGTAAGGAAGTGTTATTGGTTGCAGAGTAATGTGAAATGTGGGGTCTCGGGCCTTTTTTGAAATGCAAGCCAGATTCTCTTATTCATGTTTTGTTTATTCCTAAATACAACACAAATGTTGCAGATAGAATACTCTGGGCATGCAGGTCTAACCTATTTTGCTCACAAATTCTCCAAACCCTGAATTCTTAGAACTGAAGGCAAAATAAATCCCAGGTATGCTAAACCATATTACTTGTATAGGTACCTGGAGCGAAGAAGAAACATGGGTTAGAGGAGCTTCCGGGCTTTGTTTTGGAAATTGAAGGGTCCATGTGAAGACCAAACAAACCAATGGCCTGAAGAATGCAAAAATGTAATGTAAATGATCTGTGTTGTGATATAAGGAGGTGGAATACCTCTGAAATGATTTTGGATAAGAAATGTGAATTTTTGAAGTGCTCCGTGCGTGATTTTATAAATTGTGAATATTCATCAGGTTGTGAAAATTTTTCTAATGTCCTAGTTATAGGGGAGACTCCGCCAAATGTTCTCTAGAGATCTTAGTCTCTTTTGTAATTCAGACACATTTAGAATGTCCTATTTGCATGAGCCTAGGCATGAGTTCTGTTGCATGTTTCTGGGTGTTTTGACACCTTGAGTGGTTTAGTTCTCTGTGGGTTAGTTTTGCAATTTAATGTCTTTGACCAAACCAAAATTGTTATAATTCGGAGTGTTATTCGTTAGGCTGTTGATTCAGACTAAAAATGAAAAAGTAGATCTTAGCCCTCAAAGAAACTTAAGATGGAAACCTTAGGAGCTACTACATGATACATGCTAACCATGCATGCTACAAGGGATCTTAGTTTAAAGGGGGCTCCTACTATGAGCACTCCGAGTCACAAGAGAGGCAGTACCTCCCCTACAACTAAAAGGATGACTTTACATATACAATGTGCACTCCCAGCTATGATAGATGTCGGATACCCTAGCGAGGGCACAACAGGCACCCCTTCCATAACTTGGAGGTTGAAACTTAAGATTGCTAAGGCATGATTCCATTCTTGCACTTAGTTCCAACTTTCAATTAGGTAGCTTATTACACAATAATAGGCACTTAAGAGTCACCCGGTCATAGTTAGTTGTTCTATATATCCCATACATGCACTACATTTAACTACTAACACATGACATTCTACAAGTGCTAGAGTATCATACCCGAATACTTGGTCTTCACATGGATTGTTCACACGGTATAACCCGTATGCTCCTCCTATCCACATTACTTTAGCACACAGACACACATAGCTACAACCAAATAAGTTTTATACACCTTGGTTGTTCCAAGATTAGGTCCGAGACTTTTAGACTTGCGGACCTTGTAATACCCCGATTTCGGTTCACTTAAGAACCGAATCAGATTGTTGCGATCGAGTTGAGTCATGTTTAAAGTTGTCAGTCAATACAACTCGATCGATAAAATAGATCGAAATAACCTTCTTGGTGTCATGAGAATGAAAGATATTGTCAAATATTCATCAAAACACATCAAATATAAATAAATGTAAGAAAGTAAATACTACACTGAGCTCAAGTGTATGTAGTATTTATCTGTCCTCCAACCAAAGTCGACTCAGGATTTACATGACCTACATATATTATATGAAAACCGTTAATAAGGAATGTTACTGGTCCAAAAAATAATTAATACAATCTGGCAAATGGGTATTCCATTACCCACGAAAACTTACGAAACTTTAAGATAGCCTTACACTAGGCAGTAAGCAAACATACTTAAGCAATTGCCAGCTCGCATGCATGACACATCATCATATTCATACATACATACAGTGCTTATGCCCTCACATCTTCCATATCACCCACCAGGATACACGAGTGGCAAAAGGAACAATTAAGTTAGTGCCACATATTCTAAAAATGTGTTGTATTATACAGTACCATCATACACCACACTACCTCATGGTTTAAAGGAGTACTAGTGCGATTCATACATATCTCCATACCGCTCACTCTCTTACCTGTGAAATCCATAAAAATGCTCGTACTTATATAATAGAATTAGGAAAGAGGCTTATATTATAAATTTCTAGAGCTTAAGTTTGAAAACCAATAAGCAATCTCATCCTTGTAGTTTTATTAAACATGCATAGAAAACACGGCTAAATGGCCCGACATTGGAGGGATTTGATAAAACTCCACTGATCCCATTGAATGTATAAAACATGATCAAACTCTACACAGAAGGAGTCAAACAAGAGAGAGAGAGAGTCCTACAGACTTGTGGTCCAAGCTCCAAGCGTATCTGCACAACTAAGGCGAGCTCGGACTCCAGGACCTACATCAGAACCCACTACTAAGTAAAATACTAACATCCTTATATGATGCATTCTCGTGGTGTGTGCTCATATCATCAATACATCCTAATAAAAAGACTATACTAATAACACATACCGCTAAACACACAACACGTAAATTGAGACATAATAAAGAGAATAACTAATAATAAATAATAAATAAATACAATACAATCATGAATAAATAGATAGATAATAAATACATAAACACAATCAATACTCTAATCATAAAATAATAATATCGTATACTATATATATGTAAATGGCTAAATACGAGTAAATATTATATATACTCGTGTTAGTAATCATATAAACAATTAAATAAATAAATCATAATCATTCTATAAATAAATAAATAAATATTTAATTTTAATTAAACATGAATAATAATAATGCTATAGTCATCATTACAAAATATGTAATTAAATACAATTAAATAATAACATATACGCGAACATACAAATATATATATATATATAGACACACACACACACAATTTAATAACATAATAAGACTAATATTAATAAGTAAATATAATATTATTAATAACAAATAATCATCTAAACATTCATCATAGTCAATAAATATATAAATAATAAGAAATTAATAATCATGAATAAATAAATAAATAAATAAATAATTAATTAATTAATAAAAAATACTCATAACATCTAAACATGCTAAAAAATATGAATATGCATATAAACTAATGTAAGGGGGGTTTTGAATTACTGAAAAAGGTCGAGAAACGAGAGAAAACGAGCTGAAACTAGACCGAACCAAGTTGAACTAGACCAAACTAAATAGACTGAACCAGCATGGGCTAGAAAATGGGTTGGGTTGGTTGGGCTAACCTGAACAGGATGGGTAAACTTGGACCATGGTTGCACGAATCGGTCGATTCCACTCGGAATCGGCCGATTTAAATCGGATCGGCAGTATTCCGATCCGATTTAGGGGTCGAATCGGTCGGCCCCGAATCGGTTTCAAAATCGGCCGAGTTACCGATTCTGATCGATTTAAATTCGATTCAGAATCGGGGTAAATCGGGTAAAATCGGTTTTTTGGGTAAATGACCAAAATACCTTAGGTATGATATTAATTAAATTATTTAAGCAAGGGTAAAATTGGAAACTTACCCCGACTGGGTCTCCGCCCCTCCGTCGCTGCAATTCCTCCCTCCATCCATCTACTGCCGCCGACCTTGCCTCTGAGGCGGGGGGAAGATGAGGCGGCGAGGGCGAGCGGCTGGCTGATTGGGGCGTGGCGAGGGCGTGGGAGGCCGATTGGGGCGCAGCGAGGGGAGCGGCAAGTCGATTTGGTCGCGGGAAGGGCGAGCGGCGGGCCGACTGGGGCGTGGTGGGGGCGAGTGGCGGCAAGGACGGATCGGGCGTGGCGGCAGCGTGGGGGGGGGGGGTGCAAGCGGCTACGAGGAGTGCCAGGGAAGGGGGTAGCGGGATGGGGCAGGGCAGGAGGGGGGCAGGCGGGGTAGGGCGGCAGCAACGGCGGCGGCGGGGGTGAAGTAGGCTACGTCGGGGGGGGGTAGAGAATCGGGGTAAAATTTTAAAGAACCTGGTGGCATTTTTGTAATTAAAAGTTGACTCGATCTAACTCGAATAAAAAATAATAAATAATTCTAAATAAATTATTTAAAAAATATATAAAATATAATACACACAATTTGGATCAATTTGGACTAATTGATGAGTTGTTAAATTTTTGTATATGACGGATTTGGACTGATTCAAGCTGATTTAACTGAACTGATTCATATCCGATTTAGAGCGATTCCGATTCGGATTCCGCCTCCCTCGAGAACCGATTCCGATTCTGATTTTGATTTTTGCAACCATGACTTGGACATGGCTGGCGGCTCGGGCTAGCAAACTCGGGCACGATCACGTGAACACGACACGGGCAGGCAGATGCGGTCGCGGGCAAGCAGGCCATGAACTGGGCAAACGAGCAGGACAAAGGGTGGTGGTGCCTGTCGTCGGAGAACACCGACAGTGGCACAGCTGGGGTCGCCGCTGGTCGGGATCAACAGGGGGAGGACAAGGAACATGATGGCGGTGATGACCGGTGGAGTCCAGCCGTCGACTAGCTGGAAAATGGCAGGGAAAGGGGTGGACCGCCACCGTGTGTGGCGACGTCGTCGGCTACGATCGCGGCCACTGTGGTGTACGGTGTTGGTCCTAAACTATAGATCTCGGCTAGGGAAAGTCATTGTGGTGGTCGGATCGGCCGGTGGTTGCTCGCTGACGCCGGAAAATGGCCCAAAGGGTGGCGGTGGGGGTGATGAACAGTGATAGAAAACTCGGTCACTGACAACGATAGCGGTGGTGCTGGTAGTCGTGAGTGGTACAAATGGAAAGCCGGCCGCGAGGCAGTCATGGCCGTACTAAATGGGTAGCCAAAAGAGTGTCGTGGTCTCACCGGCGGCGAGCCAAATTGGTCGCAGCGTTAGGGTGAAAATGATCCAAAATTGTGGGGAAGTGATAAAAATTAAATGGAGAATGCTAGGGTTGAGTGAACGGCTCCGATTTTGCCACGTGGCACGATCTGAATGTCTGACAACTCAGTGGCTCAGTGGGGTCCATCTATGGATATATGCAATATACATATGGACGGAAAGCTCGGATCGAGACCGTCCATAGTCGAAACTAACTCGAGTCCTAAAAGTGACTCTATAAGTGTGAATCGAGGTAAGAAGGTTAAATAGGCCTCAAACCTTGAACTCAATCAAGATAGGCCCACAGGGGCACAATCTAGCAATCTAAAATTCCTATGATGCATGCAAATGAAATACCCAGAAAATTCCAAACGGATACTAAATGCTGCATCGGTCTAGATCTAGGCCTAAAATCCTGACTGACTCATAAAAAATCATATGTATACCTCGCGTATATACTGATAACTCATGCTCTAATGTACTATAACTGAAACTATCATATGCATGTTGGGTATACTCAACCTCAACAACATGCTCATATGGCCATCTGGGCCTCATACTCATATTCATAAAATTATTTTGGCTCAAGCTTACTCAAATCGATTTGAAACTGCCTGAACTGGACAAAACTAAAATCAGGTAAAACCCTAACCCAAAAATGGGGTTTTACACACCTTGCACACGACTATTAGAATTTGCCCCGAAATTATCAGCCTGCATAATAATAATAATAATAATAATAATAATAATAATAATAATAATAATAATAAAGAAATATAAGTGCACACAACCAATAACCTGCCATTCAAATTCTCTCATATATGCCACAAAAAGCTACTAGAGCATATGCCCTCAAAATATTATAATGCCCAAACATCATGCATATAGTCCCCACATAAATACATAACCACAATAACAAAAGCACAATCCCTTGCCGTGAGACCCTCCGATCCATTCCCCTTTGCTGGTCATCATCACAAAATCTCACCTACATATATATAAGAAATTTGTCAAGTCTAAAAATAACTACAGTTATTATCAAACTGGCAAATGGGCCATCTTGTACCCTCAAATAAAATATGATAACCCACAAATAAAATACTATAATTTCAGAATTACTCACAAAGCAAAAGATGGAGGAGAAGAGATATGCTAAGTACTCTTGAACAATCAAATGAACTGGCATGTTAAGCACAGTGATGTGCTATGTGAACTGGCACATTAAGCATGGTAATGTAATGAGATGAATTGGCACGCTAAGCTTAGTTATGCAATGAAGTGAAATGAGCCGACATGCTAAGCATGACAACGTCACACAAAGAATCGGCATGCTAAGCACGACAACCATCAAAGGATCACATCCTTGAAGTTTTATTAAACTATAAAAATATCGGCTAAATGGCCCAATATTAATGGGATTTGATAAAATGCCATTACTGCTATCTTATCATCTAAAACTCAGTGAAATCTCACTCTCAAGGATCCAAGCAAGAGGTGAAGTAAAGGGGTCCTACAGACTTGGATGAGTCAAGCTCTTCGTCCTAGCATGGCGAGCTCACTTCGCGTATCTTAATAAGTGAAAAGGAAACCCTCATAACTCTAATAGGCTTAATTATTTAACAAACTTATTTAATTGTTTGTTATTTAGGTAACTTAAGTTGGGTTTAGGGGGTACTTAAGGGGTTCCTGGTAAAATTAGTAAATAAACACTTTAATCACCTAACCACCCTCATTAATCAAGCGGGCTTAACCCGACAATTTTTTTGATGAGCCAAACGATGTCCAAATGGTCTAAAATTCGGAATGGTTAGCTCTGACACTCTAAGGGTCATGCTAAAAAATTTCTATGTGTTGGCCCATGGGCCAACATGATAAACTAGGTCCACTAGGGTTAGGCTAAGGTGCTGGGAACAGTGTTCCTATGCCACACATCAAACTTTCTAAGGCTTGTTTATGAGCTTAGAGACTCCAAATGAGAATAGGTAAAGTACGAGAATTAGCCAAAACTGTGGCTTTGATACTGAAAATATTATATCCAAATTCCAAGTATTTGCACTAGAGTGAATTTGAGACTGAGAAGCATTGGCTAAAACATATCTAGAGCTGACTGGACCATTAAGTTTTAGAGAATTTTTACCGGGTGGTATATATATCCAATGACTACCAAATTTTTGGTTCAAAAAGTTGGGACATACCATAAGTTTTGGGTAAAGGTTCAAGGAATTTTACTACTAAATGACTAGGTCAATAACACCAAATTTATTAACTACATAGATGACACCCAAATAATTCCAAAATTACTGATTTTAAAGTACACACTTACTGGCATATTAGATAATTTTTACACATTTTATTGTAGCTTAAAACTTAGCCAATGCACTCAAACATCAAGGTATGTCATAGCAAGCATATAACACAACGATTTTAGTTAGAATTTAGAGGTTTTGTACATTCCTTTATTGATGTTTATTTAGCTTGATAGTTTAGTATTAGTTAGCTAACTTACAACCCTAGAATCATACAAAAGATTGCAGCAAAATGACTCTATAATAGGGTCTAAAAATTGTGGAAAGGGGCGGCTAAGCTACTGTAACCTTGAAAGCTGCCACCTTTCGTCAAGTTTGGCACCTGTAAATGTTTATAAAAGCTAAATCAGATGAAACATGTTCAATAAAACTATTATATTTAGTAGTCTGGACCAATATAAAATAATGATCATGCAAAAAGAACTCCTACAACTTTAGATATGACGGATCTACCGAAACATTGCATATATCATACATAACTGAAGTTTAAAAATCATAACTATTTATTTACACAAACAAAAATAATGAAACAAAGTCCAAACAACTCCTAGAAACATATCTACATGAATAAAATACCACAAAAATAAAAACACACAAAGAATGCAACCAAACCAGACCAAATATTTACGGATGAGGAGGGAAAGATGCAATTGTACCTCACAAGGGGGCTAGGAGGAGGTCTTTAGTGGCTTGCTACCCCAAAACCTACAACTGCTAGGGGATGCTAAGGCTTGGAGAGGGCTAAGAGAAGGTGAAGAAGGTTGTGGAGGAAGTGGAGAAGACGGGGGAAAGGAAGAAAGTTAGAGCAAGGAGCTAAAGGAGCGAAAAGGGTGGAAATCAAGCCCTATCTATAGGCAAAAATCTAGATCCAGTGCAAGGGCGCTGACAGGGCACCTTTGCTATAGCCTCTACCAAGCCAGACCACAAAAGAGCCTGTGGGTCAGGTACACGGGTCAAAGGTGAATCGAACCATACGCAACGGATCACACACTGGGCTCAAGGGAGCTCTTGGGGCACCTTTGTGCTATTAGAAAGGGAGGTAAACCCTAATTTGGGAGTAAGGGCACTGGTCGGGTGCCTTTGCATCCAAACAAAGGCCAAAAAACCCTAAGGCCTAGTACAAAGGCATTGGAAGGGCACCTTTGCATTGGATGAAGTTTGCGTATACTTAGGATTTTCACCTTAGGGATACCAGGGATGACTTTGGGAACTGCACCACGTGTAAAACTCGGGCTTTCTGCTCGATGGTTTTTATGTCGGTTCAACTTTAACTCCAACAGAGAGGCTTATCTGACCCTTTTGTTTAGAGTTTATGTATGGTTTAGTGTGCATGAACCAAGGCACTAGCCTCCTCTGGTGTTTGGCCGACCTAGTTGGGCACTACATCATTGGGACTTTTATCTTCTATTTTTTATCATGTCGAGTTTAATTAGGTTTAAGATTGTGTCCCTCACGAGTCTACTTACTTGCCATGTGTGTGGAATCCTTTTGGAGTGATCCTAACCCTTGTTGGACCCGTGGCATTGTCCTGCGGGGGAGGGTGCCACCACCTTAGGGTGTGAACCCTAAGGTGCGCACAACTGTGTTGAGCGCATGGGGTGCCGTTGCGCCAACCCACACCCTTGCCCAACCCTTTTAGGGTTAGGGCTTCAAGTTTATAGTGGACTTATTTGTCCGAAGTATGTCCGACCGAATTTGACCAAATTAAAACAAACAAAACATGGATATTTTTTTGTCCAACCGAATAACCAACCAAGTGTCTGATATTTTTTATCAATAATATAATGATTTTACCCTTAATAAACCTTAAACTTGAATGAAATAAAAAATTAAATCGCAATGATGCTTGCAACAAATATTACATTAAACATTATGTCAAATATTTTTCTATTATTAGAAGGTAATCATAAATTGTAAATTATCTCTCAAAAAGGAAAATTTTAAATTATCCAAATTTCAGAAAATCAAGGAGAGCACTGGGTTCAATGCCGCTAATATCAGCCAATGGATAGTGGGGAGGTATTATCTGCATTTTGCAAAAACAAAAGAAGAAAAGAGATGGTGCAGTTTTGAGCCATTGTCGGAGTGATGGATGGAGTTAAGATGTCACCACTTCTCTCCATGCCATGGCCGCACCCTTCCTCTTCTGTCTACTCCTTAAAAGACTTAACTTTTAATTGAGAATTTGAAGGAGAAGATAGACGAAGCAGAGAGCGGCAGAGGCAGGCGGTGGCGGAGGGGTACACAACGCGCAGGACAGCGGAGCAAGCTGCAGCGGATGGGTTATGCAGTGCGCAAGGGTGGCGGAGACGCGGCACTCAGAGGGTGGCGGAGGCAAGGGGTGACGGATGGGTTACGCGACAAGGAGAGGGCGGCGAAGGGGTTATGCGGAAGAGGAGGTCTGCCGCCGCCGGCGGAGGCGGTCCCCAGGTGGTGGCGGAGTGGTACTCAGGCAGCGGCGGGGGTACGCAGGCAGTGCGTAGTGAAAGGTTACGTTGGCGGCAGATGGGTTACGCAATCGGCAGCGGAGGGAGTTTGCAGCCGCAATCGGAGGCAGAGGCGGTACCCAGGGAACGCGCAGGGCGGCGTAGGGCGACTGCAGGCGGTTGCAGCAAAGGCCGGCCGCAGGCGGCGGCGGCGGAGGAGATGAGAGTTCTCTACTCCTATGAACAGTACTTGCTAGGGTAAGGATGTGATTTCGGAATGTCCACGGACATTGATCGGGCCCGACGGACAATTTGGACAATGACTCAGTCAGACAAGTTTTATCCGATGAAATTTTAGACAAACGCGGACAACAACTTGTCTGACATCCACCTGACCAATGCCCAGCCCCTAGTAATTGGTTGGTAGTTCTCTTTTTAAATTCAAAGTTATGTCCCTTCTGTTTAATTAGAATATCCTAGCAAGATATGCAGTGTGTAGGGAGGCCCGATGTGCTTGTCCACAAATCATAAATTTCTTTTAATACTTCAATAAAATGGTTGTCAAAGAGAAGAGGTACAGATATAATGTTAAAAACCGTATAGCCCATTTTCCAATCTTATATTTTTTCAAAAATTTAGTTTAAAACGAGTACAGTATTTATTAATCTGTATTTTATCAATAGCATTCAATAAGGTATTTTATTTATAATTTTAAAATTCAGTTGAACTCGATTAAAATTGCCTGAATTAAATATCTGTCAGCTATAAATTTAGTATAATATTTAAAATTTTGAGTGCATGCATTGAAAAAACAAACAAACAAAACACATATAAATTGTGAATTGTGAAAACATTAGGCGAAACAAGAAAGGACAAAGAAGGGGTATAAAATCAGCAAAGGCTAAACCCTCACTAGAGGCCTTTTTTCTATACCTTCTTTCCCAAATAATAATTAGATTGCAACAGGACCCATGTAAGCCTCTCGTCCCTTTGAAGTGCGAGCCGGGCATCCTCATCTTTAGACTGGCCCAGCTTCGAGCTGCCATTGTCATGCCTTTGTTTTTTCCTTTAATTTTCTTCTACTGTTACTATTATTATGTACTACTCGAGTGGAACACCCATTTTAGAGTTTTTCACGTGAAATAATAAAATTTCTATAACTCAAGCAAATATACAAAAAAAAAACAGATGGATTGACTGTCATTTAGTCATGTTGTATATTCTCCAAGCCAATCCTCTCTTCACCTTGAAAGCAAAAAAATTCTCCATTCTAAATTGGTGGGCTTGAATCATGTCTCATTACCATTTACTTATTAGAAATTTGAAAAAGACACCAAAATTTTTTCAATTGTCATTTAAAAATTCCTACTTATGAGATCCAAGTTGTCTCCATCCCCATTTTAAGTTTTTTATTCAGACCACATTGTCTTATATATTAATTTTATTTCGATAATTTGCTTTGCTTTGTAAAAAATTAATATTCTATTTCAATAATTTCTAATGTATGAAAATATGAGAAAATGAAGTATTAAAATGGAGGGGAAATGATACCAATACTTAAAAACGAAATTTTGAATATTCAATAATTTTCATATATCGTATTGAAATTTTTTAAAATAATTTGTCCGATAAACTCAACTAATAGTTTGGCTCTCTATCCAAATACATTTTGTTGCCCTTAACCAAAGATATTCAGATGTAGCTATTATTAACAACATATAACCGCTCTCAATTAGATAGGATGGACATGATTAAGGTGGCCATAAGTAGCTGTTGGATACGACCCTCGTCAAGCATCCTTAATATGTCATTTTTATCAAAACAAATATTTTCTAAAAGTTGTGTAGTTTAATTTTTTAAGTAAGATAACTTTTATTTAAAATCTAATTTAAAATGCAAAGATGATTAAGGAACTCCACGAAAAATATTGTAAATTATAAATTTTATTTAAATAAATATTAAATCGTGAATAGACATTACATAACTTTCACTGTTCATTAAAATTTCCTTTCTTATCTGGGACAACATTTTATTATATTATTATATTATTATTTATTAATTTTCATTAATATAAAATACATATATATATATATATATATATGGGAAATTTTAGCCTGAGCTATGCTCATAATTAATTTTTAATTTTTAAGCTACTTTATTTCTAAGCCATTGGATGATATCCAACAGCCATCAAAAAAGAAAATATGCCCTCTTCTTGCCTGTGTCGCTCATTCGACGGCGCCGCCGGTCTGGACGGCAATATGCCCTCTTCTTGCCTGTGTCGCTCATTCGACGGCGCCGCCGGTCTGGACGGCAATATGCCCTCTTCTTGCCTGTGTCGCTCATTTGACGGCGCTGCCGGTCTGGACGGCCACGACGGTAGCAACAATCTGGACGGCCACGACGATCTTGACCTTGAGGCAGGGAAGCCATTTCTGCCACCCTGCCTCACCTACCAGCCATTCACCTCCCTCACTTCATTCCCCAATTCCAATGAAAAGATCTATCTATCTATCTTTTCATTTATTATACAAAATATTTAGATAATAATGGGTTTGGACGTGGAGCATCTGGACTCAAGGGATAAAAGTTGGGGCCTTTGGGGGTGGAGGGTGGTGATGCCATTGAGGACGCCGTCAAGGGTCTGCTCCACGGCCTCGGTGAAGATTCGACCCGAGAAGGCCTTCCCAAGACTCCTTCCCGCGTGGCCGAGGCCTTCCGTGAAGGAACTCGGGGTTGTATGCCACACTCATGTCGTAGCATATTTGTTTTGTTGTTTCTTTGAATTGACATCATTATTATTGTTTATGTTGCTTTGTAAGTACGTGTGTATGGATTTTACATTGTTTATGTTAACATGTACGTTGATTTTGTTTGTTTATTTATTTATTCAGATCAATCACAACTCAATAATTAATGAACTGAAGTGTGTGTTTATTATTTTAAATTTAGACTAATGACAGCTCGCAAGTAGTTTGATGAGCATCTGTGTTTGTATTTTATAAAATTCAGAAGAGTCAAAACTCACTAGTACTTTTGAGGATGACAAGGATTTGTGTTTTGTTTATTTAGACTAATCACAACCGCCTGTACTTTGATTAATTCTTACCAATCTCAAAGTGTTTTTTCTTGTAGTGTTCTTCAGGATGTATTTATCTGTTGATTGGCTCTAATAGATGAATACATTCGTGTGTTTCTTATGGATTAAATATCGGGGGCTAAAAATTTAAAGCAATAACTTTATTTGCTATCTTTGTATGTGAATCTTGTTCGAGCCTTTATTTTTTGCAAATTTTGATTTTTATCTTCGACTAAATGCCTAAACCATAAATGATGAGAAATGTTTTTTTATGTTTGACTACTAGTCCTGGAATTATAGTTCACTTTCTTGCAATTTTAGTTTACAATTTTGAAAGTTCTTAGAGCAGTTGGATATTTTGTTGGTGACTATTCAGTTGAAATTTTTAGACATTATTTTGGGCAGTCCACCAATCATGCTATTATGGAATATTTCAGGTTACAAGCAAAATGTGAAAGAAATTGTTCAAGGTGCTTTATTTCCAGAGGCGGGCTTGGACAGTAGTGGAGGGCTTGCAGGAGATGTTGGTGGACTAGTTGTTGTGAGGGATATTGATCTCTTCTCCTACTGTGAATCTTGATTGCTTCCATTCAAGGTGCAATGCCATGTTGGATATATTCCCTCAGGCCAACGAGTTGTAGGTCTAAGTAAGCTTTCTCGAGTGGCCGATATCTTTGCCAAGAGGCTACAAGCTCCACAAAGGCTAGCAGATGAGATGTGTTCTGCTTTACAGACTAGTATCAAACCAACTGGAGTCGCGGTTACCCTCAAGTGCTGGCATATTAAATACCCTGAATATGCAGAGAGCTCTCAGGAGCCAGGCCATCCTAGGAAAATACCTATGCAAGGGTGGGTTTTAAGTTCAGTTTTATCTGGATCAGGTGTTTTCGAGCACAAGGGCAATGATTATTGGGATGATTATCTAGCTATTCTGAAACTAAGTGGTGTAAACATGGAAGAAAAGTTGTTGGCAAAGTCTTGGTGCCCTGGTAAGTGTGTGGAGTTGCCTCTGTCCAATGTTTATTGCATAAAGAATTCATCCAATGGTGAAATCCCTAAGTTGAGCATGAGCTCTCATTCAATCATGATAGATGCTGCCGCTACAATCATTCGTTGCTTAGGAGAAGACTTATCTAGGAAGGAGCTTGTAGGCACTCCTTACTGATTTGTTCACTGGTTATTGAACTTCCAGAGAGTCAATTCAGAATTTAAATTCAATTGCTTTAACCAAACATGCCTATTTGAGAAAAGTAACAAGGTTGCAGGTTGTGACAGTAAACTACTCCAATGTGAACCGAATCTGTCATTTTGCTCACAGTGTGAGCACCATTTGATTCCGTTCTATGTAAGTCCATATTGGCTACTTCCATGGTGGGAACTCAAAGGTGATTGAGAAATCTGCTTTACAGTCCATTGTGCAATTTTTTGGGTGTAAGCTCCAAGTGCAAGAGCGGCTAACTTGACAGATTGCAGAAACTATATCTTTCGTATTTGATTTGTCAGGTGTGATGGTTGTAGTTGAAGCCGGTCATATTTGCATGATCTCTAGAGGAATTGAGAAGATGAGAAGTAATACAGCTACAATAGCTGTAACAGAACAGTTCACATCAGATGTGAAGTCTAAAGCAAGGTTTATGGAGATTATTTCGCAAAATATTGATTCTTCTCATAGGTGACTATTACAGTTGTCACCTTTTTTGGCATCGACAACATAGAATCAGTTGCTGAACTTTTTCATTGGAAAGGATGGAAAGTTCTCTCTTTCAAGTGAAATCAACACTATCTTACACGTCCCTCTCTCACAGGTAGCAAATGGGTTGATAATTTCTTTTGCATCCATATTGACATCATAGATCATCTGGTCCTTCGTCAAAGTGATAAAATTTTGCAAACAGGAGATTAGAAATGCAAGAATCAGCTCCACAACATCGTTTGCCTGAGGAGATGGTGCCTAGTTCCACTATTTAAGATCACTCTTCACACTATTCAGGATTTTGTGTGTTGTTATGTAATTCAATAATTGAAAAAGTTGTCTACAATATTATGTTGCTGATTCTTAAGTTGCAATCTGAGCTTTTCGAAATTGAAAGATCTGAAATAAATATCTTTTCTATCATCTAGATGCAGTGTCACAATTGCATGATGGAGTGAGGTCTTAATACCCCAAAATTTCATTAGCAGGGGCATTTGAATCAGGTGCTGGAAGTCGGTGTTTGTACTTAATGAAGAGAAGGTAAACGTTAGGGGAAAAGTCTTGCATTTGAAAGTGGTATTTTATAGTTAATAGTTTCAAGAGTGGCAGTCAATCTCATTTTTATGAACACGATTGCCACATATATCTGTCTACACCGTATGGGCATTAAGCAAACCTGAGAAGAGGACCAAAACAGAATCAATAAATGCTCACCAAACGAACTCTTTTGTGGTAGTCAATTGCTCTTATGCGCTGGTTGGATCAGATCACAGGAGATCAGGTGTGCGCTTTTTATTTCCTATTAATTTTACAAATTATGGATTTATGAATTTAATATTATGAAAAAACTTGAAACATATCTCCAGTTTCCATGATATCATTCTTTTCGATCGGTATTCCCTTTTCATTGAGCTCTTCTAGTCTGTGTTTTTCAAAAAAGTGATTTGCCAAGATTATTAAAAATGGAAGAAAAACCATTAATTATACATAAAGAAAGAAGATTAAGAACATGATTTTTGGAGTATGATAATACCATTAGCTAGCATTATAATAGTCTTGTGAATCTTTTTTTACATGTATCTGCTCTATAAAGTATACATGGATAGATTTTATCTTGCTTCCGATAGTTGAATAGCTTCTTTGTCATAAGTAGAATCACCAGCCCAATATAAGTAAGGCGTCAAAGTATGGCATTCCTCATTTTTGAGGGCTTCAACTTGCTCCCACTCTACCCACCTCTTTGTCAAGCCTACACCTTGCAGCATGGTCACCACTTCTGCCATCTTTGGCCGGTCTTCTGGGGAATTTTGTGTGCACAACAAGGCAACTTGTACCATCACTTCCACCTCTTTATGATCATAATCTCCCATCAAGTTGCTGTCCACTATATCATGCAGCCTCTTCTCTCTTAGCAGCTTCTTAATCTGCCAAACAAGTAGAAAAAACCCAAAAAATTTTTGAATGTAACATTGAGTTACAAAATCATGCAGACACAATGTTCAATGCTTGAGGAAAGATTGTTTACATGGTCGATGAGTAACACATCCTCTTCCTCTTCCAAGCGCGAGAGATCGATGGCACGCTGGCCAGTTACAAGCTCCAGAAGGGTAATGCCATATCCAAAAACATCCGTCTTTTCAGTAGATTTTCCAGTGGACAAATACTCCGGAGCTATATGCCCCATGGTTCCTCGAATTTGTGTTGTGACATGGGTCATTTTGGTGTCGATCACTTTGGCTAGTCCAAAATCTCCAACTACTGCATCGAAGTTTTCATCAAGTAGAATGTTTGCAGCCTTCACGTCCCGGTGTATAATCCTTGGGTTGCAGTGCCCATGAAGGTATTCCAAGCCATGAGCTGCTCCAAATGCAACCCTTTTCCTTGCTGGCCAGTCAAGTCCCTTTTCCCCTGGCTTCAATTCTGCAAGTTTACAAATGTGTTAGATATATTTTGGTTTTGTAAAAGTGAAACCCTTGTGGCTCTAACCTTTGGGTGTTGCAAACAAGGGATAATTATAACAGCTGTCAAGATTTTTTTTTCTTCTTAGGGTCTCTTTGTATTGTGAGAAAGAGAAAGAATGTGAGTTAAGTGTATCTTTCAAACATATTTTTAACTATTTTTATCAGCACAATTTTATATTTTTTTCCAACAGATAGGCTGAAAACAAAGCAATCAAACACCCTATAGAAACTGCATACCTCTAAGTCGATAAGAAACACTAAGATTTTCCATGAAGGGGTAAACCAAGATCCTCTCAGAAGGTGTAGTGCACCATCCAATGAGTCGAAGAAGGTTTTTATGAACAGCAACACTTATGAACTCCACTTCCCTTAGAAATGCTGCCTCACCGCCAGGATTGTAGTAGTCTATCAACCTCTTAACAGCAACTTTGGTGTTGTCTGCAAGAACCCCTCTATAGACTTTCCCAAATCCACCTTGACCAATCACATTGTTTCCATTGAAGTTGTCTGTTGCAATCTGCATTTCTCGCCATGAAAATCTTCTCAATTGTCCGAATGCAATTTTGATGTCATCCTCACCTGAAATGTAAGGTGATAGATTAAATGTACATGACAACGAAATTTTCAAGGGAGTATAGTTTTTCAGAGTGTTTAATCTTACAGCTGAAGTAAAATAAAGGGTATCCAAGTCTTAGTATTTATGAGCTTAACATGAGAATTTGGCATTAAGCTTGAAAGAAAATTATTGCATAGGCTGCTCATTTAACATACATAATCATACTTTTAAATTTGTACCGACCTACCTACCTGTTATACTGCTTACCCTTTTAAATCCAGTATAGTTTAGTCCATCCTGTTGTTTTATTTCATACCTGATGTTTTAATTTAAATTTTTGTCAAAAATCGACTTTTTTGGTTGAAGCCAGAATATTTTAACCTGTAATTTAATTAAACGTTTATCATAAAAAATATTTTCAGTGTCTAATAAACAATTTTATTTATAACTTTAAAATCCAATCGACTGTTCAATCAGGTTGAATTAAATATATCCCGTGCAATCTATACACAAATCCAATCTGATAACATATATGATATTTAAAACTTTATTTTTTTCAAGCAGTTTTTAAAAAAATTGGTAGGAGATGTAGTGATTTTAGTTAGTAAGGTTACCTGAAACATCAAAAAAAATATCATGCTTTGTTCTGTGCAGCCGATAACACCAGAACATGAGAGCCACAATTGCAAGGACAAAAAGTGAACCACCTATAACACCCATCACCACTCCAAGCTTTGCCCTACTAGATTTACCTGTTGTCATTTAAGTTACAGCCATTACATTAATTCAGAATATATTGACAAATAATAAAATTTGAATAACGCAAAGACATTGTACCTGGTGTTGAGGAGCTCGATGCACAAGGCTTCTGCAAATGGGTATCACATTCCAGATGAGTGCCTACAAAACTGATCAGAATACTTTCTATCATACATCTCATTAGGTCTTCCGCATTTGCTATGAAATCGATTTTTGGTGATTTTTTTAAAAAAAATTTGTAACACTTTCTAGTGATTTAGCTGTCATGATAAATAAAAAATGCCCATCATGTAGAATTTGAATGGGGGACGAATGATAAATTTCTGCTTGTTCATATTAGAAGTGTCAAACAGAGAAAGTGGTTATACTTGTATGAGGTAATCTCAAAAAGCTTGGGTGGAATTTTTCCTATGAAATCATTGCCAGAAAGATCTCTGCAAACAGCAATAAGAATTGGTTTCCCAATCAATGAACAGTTTGTAAAAATATTGGCAAGAATAATTTAAGAATTGTCTTACATTTCTTTTAAGCCTGAGATGTTGGTGATTGAATCTGGAATCATCCCTCCTAGTTTGTTGTTACTGAGGATCCTGTAGATTTCAAACAATATTGAACTTTTTCAATGACTGATATTGAAATATGCCCACCTTTTCAAAAAGAAGGTTTTAATTTTTTGATGAGATGATTACAAGTGCTTGAGGTTGGAGAGGTGACCCCATGAAGTAGGCAATGACCCAGTGAAGTTATTATTTGCCAGATTCAAATATTGCAAGCTAGTCATTTCCCCAAGATAATCAGGTAATGCTCCAGATAAATGGTTGTTCTTCAGATCCCTGCAAAATGGTCTTCTGATATAAAAAGTCTGCATTTTTATGTGCTAGCAAGTAGCAACATGAAGGTTCTATTGGGGTGTTTATCCTTATTTTCTAAGAATCTTTTGTTGGGCAAAACAAAACTAACAAACTAGGAAAATGAAATGGGCAGAAATGTTTGAGAAAATTATGTCATTTGCAATGCATAATATATAGCATACAAGCTAGTTAAAAACTTCAGTTTTGTGATTGAAGGTGAAAGACTTCCAGAAAGTCCACCTGATGCCAAGCTCCTGTGCAGGAAAAAACTGCTGCTTTAGATGTTTTTATAAGAACCGAGCAAACCAGATATAGTTTCAAGTGCAGATATACTTGTGGAATTCCAAATCAAAGAGGAGGAACTCACAGAGAAATAACATGTCCTTCCCCACAGGCGACATGTGACCAGCTAAAACAAGGACTCACAAAGCCAATATCCCAATCACTAGTCTCATTATTGGAGTCGTTTAAAGCTTTCTTCAATTCATTCAAAGCTTCACCTGGAACATCTCTATAAAATGCGTGATTGTGAAATAGTACAGATGAAAATCGCCAGTATTAAAGCAGGGCCTAGTCTGTTTTTTGTTTTCTTACCTTCAAGATTGGGAACACCTAATTGATAACCAACTTCAACTAAGTGAAGCAGAAAGACCCAACAAAGTAGCAATTTCAAGATCACCCTCCAACAGTTGAAGATAGCAAACATTGGGGGAACTTCTCCCATCACAAATTTATTGTTTTTCCAGATGCATCCGTGTAATGGCTCTGCAAGAACAAGTTTCGCATGGTTTACTACCAAGAAAACAAATCACAAGTTTTAACTTTAAAGACATACCAATCTGCCTAATATAAAAACTAGCATGAACACTCACCTGGTACGACAGCAATCATGTAAAGCCACCTGATTTTCATCCAAATTCTTTCCAAGATATCGTCTTATGAAATAACGCAAACAAGTTTGTCTTTTAAAGGTGATTTCTCAACCATGGATGTGCTTTAGCTAAACTACACTTATTTTAGCGAAGAAAACATAAAACTCAAATCACATAAGCTCATATAGACCTTGACAAAATAATGAGCAACATAAATGGTTGTATCCAATGTATCAGTCGAGTCTTATACATGCATCTAACTATGCATTAACCATTATATGAACTAACATTAAAAAACAAATAGCCATTGAAACTAAGGATATGGATAATACATGCCTCTTTTGGCCATTGAAGAAGAGGCTAAAAGGAGTGAAGAAACAATAGGTGTTAGAAGAAGGGGATGGAGTAAGAACCAGTGAGCATCCCTGATAAGTGAGCACTAATGTGCAAGGGACCCATAAAGCCATTAAGCAAGAAGGATAAACAATAACCCATTTGGCAAAGGCATTTGCTATATATGCTTGGGAATGAGAATCCCACTAACTTGGTGTAGATTTAAACAAGAGGAAATAGTTGGGGGTGACAAACCTACTTTGTCTACTGTCCACCTTTTATGAAACTAGAAATTAATATATGCTACCTTCATTTTTCCAGTTCCATGTTGGCCCCAACTTTCATAGAATTAGGGCACAGCTAAAGGAGGGTACAGAGTATCAAGGTTTTGCCGCGTGTCTACTCCTCTAAACCAGTTATCAAAATCGTCCTCGAAGGGTTACAAGTCTTCCACCGTCTCACCTTCTTCCACTCGATGACGGCCTGCCTATGTGTGTGTCTCGGTAAGTGGTAGGAAAAAAAAAAGAGCCGAGTTAAGTGAATATAATTAGGTGCCCTAGCATGAACTTTCAAATCTAATTATATTGCATAATATAAGATGTCAGCACCAACCTCATCAAGAGGGGCAGGGGGTTTGCTGGAGCACTTGGATTTGTTGTAACACTGCCTGTTTGGTGTTAATCACTTAAATTAAAAAAAATAACTTAATTATTATAGTAATTTTTTAAAAAACCATTAATTTAAATAATTTACACCAATCAATCAAGTCTAGCAAGAGATATATTTTCATGCTCTTAACAGGTTTATTTAGGAATTTATTATGATAAGGATTTTAATTGGAAATTTACAAAAGTACGAAAATTAATTATTTTGCTTGATTAACTCATAAATGTCATTCTTAGAGCTCTTAAAAAAATGTCATTCTTAGAGCTCTTAAAAGAATGTCATCCCTAGAGGAGTAAAATGAGGGCCCTAATGTTAAAAAAAAAGGGCCAAAATTATCAAGTTTTATTTAATTTGGTTTAAATCGTGAAAAACAAATGTCTTCGTAATTCTTCCTGTCTCATTTTAATCATGTATTCCTTATTTTTCTTCATTTCCACTTGCTCAAATGCTAATTATAAACATGGAAAAATTAGTACCAGCAGTTATATGTTCTATGCTAGTTATATTCAATG
Organism: Piper betle; assembly: GCA_033002965.1. NCBI lineage: Eukaryota > Viridiplantae > Streptophyta > Magnoliopsida > Piperales > Piperaceae > Piper > Piper betle. The sequence continues at coordinate 37,193 of JAURVB010000876.1, forward strand.
CGAACCCCTTAGATTTTCGGGATGCTTAAATGATAAAGACAATTTTGTCAAAATCACAAAAAATACACTCATATAATTTAAATAAATTGGTTAGATTTCATGTTGCTGATAATGCTTTATCAATTGTTATTGTCACTAAATAATCTCTAATATGTTACCCATTTCTAGTATATGTGATTAGGGGGCAAATGACAGAATTCATTACCAATAAGATTTTCCCGAGACTTTGTGGCTGCGGAGAATGTCCTTTTCCACACTAATTTTGGTTGAGGAGAAAAAAATTAAATTTTCTTAGGTAATCGAACGAAAGCATGTATTGGTTTTTCACTGCTTGAAAATGTGGGAAAAATTTTCCTCACCTTAAAAATATAAGTGAAAAATGACTTGGATTTTTGGTATGGAGAAAAAAAGAAGATTAAATCAAGGCTAACCTCAAAATATGAAGAGAAATTCAAATTCTTTCTCTGCGGCCAAAATTGGTGTGGAAAAAATGGCAAGGATGTGGCTAAAAGAGTGGAGGAAAAATATTTTTTTAGTGATTTGAACAAAACAAATTATGCTAGAGGTTGATCCAATGGAACAAGAATTCCACTTCTTACAGTGTCAACGTTAAAGAAGCCTAAAGAGGTACGCAAAGTAAGTACAATCGCTTGTCTAAGGACCATATATATAAAAGTATGGAGTGGATTGGCCTCCTTTGTTGATTGTGGGTCGTGAACTTTGGAAAAGAGTGGTAACAATTTCTTTCTCTTTTTCACGTCTTATCGTTTTTTTAGTTTTTTCTATGCATATATGTTTAGGGTTACTAATTGAGCGGGCCAGCTAGCGAACATTTAGCGTTTGGCTCGGTTTGACTCTACTCGAAACTTGACATTTAAATGTACAAGCTCGAACTCGATTCAAACTTGACTCGAACTCGAATCTTACGAGCCGAGCTTGAGTAAGGTCATGTTCGACTCGACTCGGCTCGATTAGAACTTGAATTTGACTTGATAAAATAATAAAATAATATTTTTTATATTATTATATATATATATATACAATATAATAACAAAGAAGTGAGATAATTGAGATTGTAAGTATTCAAGTTGATGACCTCAAAGTTGTTGGTTACTTTTGACTTTTAATTGAGTCGGTTTCGAGCTCACGAACGAACTGGGTTCGAGCTCGAAAAAATTAAACAGTTTAAGTGTAGTCAAGCTCAAGTCGAGCTCGAACACATAAAAGATATTCGAGTCGAACTCGAGCATATATGTTCAAAACTCGTTCGATCTCGAGTCGAGTTCGAACGAGTTTCAGACTATTCGAGCTAAGTTCGAACACAAGTTGACGGCTTGCTCGTTCGATTAGCACCCCTATATATGTTATTGTGGGAAAATATTGAAGTCTTTCAACATATTCTCTAGTAACTAATCTATGTATGACGTTTTACTTTTACATGTTTTTCGATTTTTCACAAAGAAACAAAAGTTTTTTTTTCTTTTTTGTTTTTCATAAACCAAGGGGGTAAATCAATGTTAAGTTTGTTACAGTAGTTTGATTGAGTTCGAATTCTCTCGATGTTTGGCTAGGTTTTGATCAAATTTAACTCAAATCAAGTGAGCACGAGTACAAGAAGACCTCTATTCCGCTTGGCTCAACTTGAAGCTTGATATTTACCTCTTTTTTGCTCGACTTAATTCGAAACTTGATACTTCATATTAGATTTAATATTATATATATATATATATATTTATGTATCTATTCAAATATAATGTAAAAAAAATAAATGTAGTCATATTATAATGATGGTTTTATATGCTAATCTATACAATATATTCCCTAACAAATTATTTGGCTTATAATTTTGAATTGAAATTGAGCTATTTAAACTTTTATAATTAATTTTATCTTAAATTATATAGATATAATTATGTATTAATAATGTTTGAGTTTTCCTGTGTTCAACTTGAACTCGACTTGGTTCAAAGCCTTTTGAACCCAACTTGAATTCGAAATAAAAGAGCAAGTTCAAATATAGATCAACTCGATTTGACTTGCTCGATTTCTCTATGTTATCTCTTAGACATAATTTATTACAAGAAGCCAGGTCAATAAGTGTTTACTATGTATATCTCGAAAGGAATTTGTTACAAGTCAGCTCAGGACCTGCAATTTTTCCATTTTATTACTTCCGCACTTTTGTATTACTTGTTTAGAAGATGTTCATATAGATGATTTACAGACTTACAATATCAAAACGTGATGATTTTCAGTAGGCTAACCAAATCCTCTAGATAAAGTTAAAACGTATAGATTAAATAGGTCTATCATGTCTAGAGGTTTCCATTTTGACGATGTTAGGAGTTTTTAAAATCTATTTGCCATGTGTTGAAATGAAATTGTTGTGCTAGAGAACCAACAAAGTAGCGGGTCTATGAACTATTCAATGATATATAATTAACACAATTTAGGAAAGTTAAAGTATGAGTCGTGGTCAAATAAACAAGCGCAAGCGTACCTCGTTTCGACTCAACTTGTAGTTCGTCATTGTATATTAAAGTATAATATTTTAAAATTAGATTTTGGCATAGACTTTCACATAAAATATTAAAACAATAAATAGAAATATTGTAATCATGACAATTTTATATGATACTATCGTAACTTTACATACGAACAAACTCTTTGAGGTATAATTGGAATGAAGTTGGGCAATTTAAATCTTCGAAGCTAATTCTATCTAAATTATGTAGAAAAATAAGATGGACAAAAAACCTGATTCCGCCGTGAGTGAGTAAGTCAAATTTGAACCTAATCTCGACTTGACTCAGTTTAATTAACATCTTTATATCACATTGGCTCGGTTAATTAACACCCTTATATCACATGATTTTATTCTTTAAAGCCATTTACTGGTAGAGCCCCGCTTTAAGGAAGTGAATTATATGGGGGTTCTAATCAAACTAGCAATTTATTCAGGAGTCGGGACCCATAAAACTTAAGTTTGCAAAGTTCTTTTCTTGCTTAGAATTTTGAAACTTAAAGGTGGCTGATCAATGCAAGTCCCCCGTCAATGGACGCCTCTGACAAGCCTCGATCTTCGCTAAAAAGCAAAGATGGAAACAGACAACTCTCCATGACACCGCTAGCTTTGTTGCCCACTAACCCATCACTAATTAGCCTCAATGAAAGCTTTTCAGACTTGGAAAACCATTTAATCTGCAAATCAGACCCATTTGTTTCACAAATAAAGCGCAGAACATAGTGCAAAAATGTGATGGACGAATGGATACAAGTGACAGTGACACAGCAAAGGATATCAGTCAAAAGGCTCACCTGTTTTTTTTATCAAATTTCCAACATAGAAAGGACTCACCTGTTCATTGATGCAGAAAGAAGAACTCTCAAATCAGCATTCTGGAATACCGAAAAGAGACCTCCATTTGGAACCAAATAGCTTTTTCTTCCCCATAAAATGAAGTGACCATCACCATCAACAACACTAACCCAATCTCTTTTGACGATCACCCAGTCCAAAGCTGGTATCATCACTGTTACCCATCTTCTCATCCTCATTACGCTTGGCAGCATATATGCCCCATTAATTTTGCATTCATTCAGTGCCAGAGTGCATCTAATCCGAACTCATCTTCACTGCTCTGGACGATGGTGACAAATAGTGCTTTAAGAAGGTCAATTGCCCAGGACCCATTGGGTATCAAGTTCAATCATCATTCACAAAGTAGGAGCTCCAAAGAGAAGTAACTCTTTCGCATGCCATTTTACAAGACAAGACACTCTAGCCATAGAGAAGGTAACAAGCTATTTGGGTTAAAGGTAAGAAGCTACACTATTCAGAAATGAAACATGCACCTCAGAGCAAAATCTGGTCTTGTTTACTGGTGATCCTTTTCACGAGTCAAAAAGATAATAGCTAGTCTATTCTCCACTAACCACCACTTTATAACTACACAAGAAAAGGTAAAACAGATGGTTACATGAGTGACCTGTGTTTCCAGCAATTACAGCGAATATTTTCATACAAAAAATATTCTTTTTTCTAAGCGCTCAAAACTTATAATAATAAGGAACGAAACTGGTCCTCCAATGAACAGGCAATACTTCTTCCTATGTCCCGAGGCACCAAGAATAATATAAGTAGAACACTTCTGTAGGGCCTTGCAATTTCCAGCTTTACTTTCAATTTGGTACAAATCTGACAGTACTTTTTTCTCTCTCTTTTAAAGGAAAAACTAATTTTCTTTTAACAAAGCATACATAAGCAAGTTTCTGCGCCTAGCCATATCAGCTAGGGAATGCAGATAAAATGGTTACATCAATAACCTACGCATTTTTTAAAAGACCATTAAGCAGGCAAAAAGTATATGCATACCCAATGCATATTTAATGCACCAACCAATTGTGAGGTGGCCGTGAACCATGTCTTAGTAGTTTGCTGGATGAAAGATTTTCCGACGCATGAATGCTTGAACATATATTTGACGAACATATGGCAGCACAATTCCTGCTCCATGGTGTGTTAGCTCCAACTGCGGAACCTGCAACTGTGTGACAAAAAATGAAGATGAGATTTTAATAAATTAACTGCCATTCTATATTTCATAAGTGCTCAGACAATGAAAACTTCCAGGAACAACAATGATTTAAAAAAAAAAAACAAATTTGAAGATTAAGTAACTTCAAAACCCAAATTAAATCTTATACCCAACTGCTTGTGTTTGCAAGAAAAAATTTCTTGAAACTAAATAATGAATTGGAAAGACTACGGTTTCCATGAAACAAAACAACTCAAAAACAGCAAATAACACAAAAAAATCTCATTCACTATTATAAAGTATAATCCATTAGTAAATTGGCAAAGATCTTACTTTGGTGACATATTTCTGCCTGACATAAAGCCTTCAGTATATGCTGCATTTTTTAACGTCATCTGCATTGAAGTATACAACATTCTAAGCATAATCACAGTAACATGTCTTCCTATTTAAGCATATCACATATCAAGGATTGCAATTATCATAATACATTCAGAGAGTTTTGGTAGTAATGGAGCTTCCCAGGTTTTGAACTTCTAAGGATACCAATAGTTCAAACTAGGAGTGAAGTGAAATAAAAAGGAACAAAAAGTGAGAAGAGAATACTGCTAACCACTAGGTTCTCCAGATCTCTTCGTAAATGCTCAGCAACGCCTAGCTCTTCTTTATGCTGCTGATGTGGATACTTATACATATGATATTTGGGAATAAAAGAATGAATAATGAACCACTGGAAATCTCATTCACAAAATGTAAGTGTGTTACCCCTACTAAGACTGGATGAGATGCTTTCTGGATTATCTTGTTGACAAAGCTCTCAACATCAGCAATTGAAGCTAATGGATCATCACAAATGTTGTTCTGCTTAGTCACAGCTGCTTTATCACGACTTGGCTTCACCAAGACTTTTTCTGTAAAAGTCAAAAAGTTCATATGGTGCATGAAATAGAAGCACTATCATCAGCGTGAGATTTACTGAGTTACATATTACCAGCTAGACAAAGGAATTGAGAAATTATAACAATTCAGCAATTATTATTATTACTATTATATAAAGCAGGATCTCTTGCTTATTCAATTTGTATCTGGAAGAAAATCCAAGGTGTTCCAAAGCACAGTAAAGTCTCTATACTAAGACATGTTCAAACCTAGCATCATTATTGCAACATCACCTAACACCTTATCTTAGCAATGCTGGTCAGTTGTACATATTTTATTATCGCTGTTTGTTTGCTTTCCCAGTTAAATGGATGGCACAAACCATCATGCAGAAAAAAGTAGCAAGTTTGTATATCAGACACCTTTTCTGTGCAATCCTCAAAACAATAAAAAAAAAGAAGATAAAGTTCTAGCATTCTCATCATATATACCTTTACAAATTATTGGATAGGCACTATGAGATGATTTATATACATAAATAGTGGAAGCAAGACAAAGAAAAGAAAAGAAAAAAAGACTTTGAAGAATATAAAATAGGCTTGAATATCTTCAGCCAAATTATATGCAAACAATCACCAATAAACCCAATATCCAGCATTATTTGCATAAATCCCAATTTAAATTTAATCATTGTTGACATTTTCATCAATATACTATTAGTAAGTAACTTTAAGTGGCTATAACAATGTCCCACTTATAGAACATTAACACTTCTGACATGATATCTAGCTTGTGCACAAGCCAAGGATCTTGTGCTGATACATTTTATGTCTAGAGATGTAACATCTGAAAACCTGAAAATTAATTCAAGAAGCTTCTTTAATTAATAACCATAATACACCATGTTCGAAATAAAAGGTGCCACTAACTAAAAATAGAACACAGAAATACATTCAGCACAAAATTAACTGATAGAAGTCTCAAAAAATGAAGGATTTGAAGGATATCCACAACGCCCTACCATTAGTTTCAGCAGGTTTTTTTGCAGGGACATGGCTGTTAGAGGGAACTTTAACGGTTTTCTCAAATGGACTTGGAGCAGCAGGCACTCCAGATGGAACAAGATCTGCAAGATCAGGAGGCTGATCCTTGCCCACAATAGGATTAGCCTACAAATGGTATGTTAAATACATATGAAAACTAATAGACAGTGAAATATTAACAAAGCATAAAAAAGATTACCTCCAAATTCACATATGAGGGTTGCCTCCCAACAGAAACTAGAAATTTGTCAAGATCTCGGGCAGTGAGAGCTGATAAATTATGAACAGTTACAGCTGTGAGTGGCAAGACATCTTGTATAACTGAAGACATAAACGTGAAGATTGAATATGGTTCATAAGAAGCTAAACAATGAGAAATATGGAAACCAAAAAGTAGTGTGTACCTTTCAATATGTAAAAATAGAACTGATAGATAATGTTGTATGACAATATTGATTACTAGTGTGCGTTTATAAACATATAAAGAGCGATTACAACATAAATCTCCGAATATAATGATCATACTACCAGCCATTAGAATAGATGGATATCATTTAACTTTTACAACGTTAGTGTGCTCCTTCTTGCAAGGTAGGTTGCCTTTTCAGATCTTGAATCCTTTCAAATGGTTAAGGAGAAGAGATTTCAAAATATCTTATCTTAGATATAATCAAGACAAATAAGTCAACTATGAACACTGATGCATACATAAATCCAGTAAAGTGGCCCTCTTGATGAGGTATTAGCATTGCGATGCAGAACAGTTTTATAGGAAATAGTAACTCATCAAAGAATTAAAAAAATCCGTTCACAATTTTATTATTAGTAGTTTATGATTCTATCAGTAGCATCTTCCTACTTCAACTAGGCTTATAGCCCTTGAATTTTATGGTTGACTTCAAGTAATATAGTTGTTTTGGTGAGTTCTAATGTTGCATCTCCTGTGTCTGTTCTTCATTTCTTAAAACTTTTCAACTGATATGAGACTCAGGACTAGTTTTAACTTTAAATCTACCAGACAAAGGTCAAAAAGAGATTAAGCATTCTCACTCACATATTGTCATGTCATTTGAAAGTGGATGGAAACAACAAAATTCTTGAGCTTTGAATCCTTGATCCAATATAAGAGAGACCGAGCTTCAAAATATAAAATGCAGCCAAAAGAACATAACAAAACAGTCAACCAGCATTGAGACAAAACAAATATTTTTTACATAACCTAACTATTGACAAACATATGAAGATCAACGTTTAAAAGACTTGTGAAAACTTTAAATAATAATTGAATGGAAACTAAACCAATTTAAATTGAACATAGACTTTGATAGTAAAAAGGTACGAAAGAAAGCAACCAACAGTATTGATGACACTCACCATAGGTATAAATATAAGATACATCCATCTGTTTATTTTAATATAAAAGTACTTAATTTTAGTAACGATTACATGTTTCAAATTGATGAAAAAATAAAAGATACATCCATCAGTTTATTTTAAAATAAAAGTACTTAATTTTAGTAATGATTACAAGTTTTAAATTGATTAAAAGCTAGATTACATGTTTTAAATTGATGAAAAAACTATTGCCCCAATTTACATTAAGATCTATGTGGTACACAATCTCCACTTATGCAAAAAGTAAGCAAAGGCATTAGTCATAAACTAAGATCATATTTATGAGAACTAATCTTTATAATATGACCAAACTTCTTCTTCTTCTTCTTTTTCTTTTTCTTATTATTATTATTATTATTATTATTGTTATTATTATTATAATTATCATTATTGTTATTATTATGCAAAAATAGGCCAAAAGTAATCTTTATAAACTAAGCAAAATAAGCAAAGACATAAGTCATAAATTAAGCACATATTTATGAAAACTAATTTTTATTATATGACTAAATCTTCTTTGTCCTGGAGTGGGACTAGCAATGGACAAGCATTGGTGGAGTTATTTGGTACGACTAAATAACATCTTTAAATTAAAAAAATAGGCAAGAAGATGGACACAAACTTGATATTAAAAAGTGTATTTTTTAGATACAATAGTAACCATCATTTGAGATTAAAAATAAAATACAACAGAGAGATGATTGGTATACTAAAAAGATGCACAATACAAGACAATATGGCCCTATGCCCCACCTGACCCTATCACCTTCTCAGCCTTTGTCTAATGTAACCAAGTGTGAAGCCTCTAAATCCCATTTTCCCAGCACCTCACCCCATTTGGCCCTCTGCCTCCAACCTTTCCGCCTCCATTTACTGTATCCTTCACCTGCTCTAGTTTATCCATCTCCAGTAGGTTTCCTCTCCAATTAGTGCAAATCCAACTATCTTGCTTCTGCCTACCAGAAACTTGATCACAAATCCCTTCCCTTCCCTCTCCCATCCACTTCTTTGACCACCCCAACCCATCAAAAGCCACCCGTGCAAATACCTAGTTGTGACTACAAAAGCTCACGCTCCATCGCAAGTTTAAGACATGATCAACACAACCAATATCGAGAAGGAAGGGTTCACCTACAAACCATTCGAGCTAAGATTGATTATTGTTCCCATACAATTTGAACTATTTATGGGATATTGGACATTAAAATTTGGATATTTTTGGATGATAAATAAAATAGTAGAATCCTGATAGAAGAAAAAACAAAACCCATTACATTGTTTTTATCTTAAAAAAAAGCCTTTCCAATGCTTAATTCTACAGGGTTGAATAAAATTTTCATTTGGGCAATATAAGCAAATCTCACATCTGGTAGGTTGCCTATCTAATGGGTATGGCTAGAATGAGATCACACCAAAATTCCAGCAAGATAAAGCAAGGAGTCTTCACCACTACGAAATACATAAAAATAAAATCCCAAACCATGAGTAAAATTACAATTCAAATTGTCCAACCATAAAATAAAAATTAATTTCCATTTTTGTATGCCATGAATTGAATTAATGGAATTGACACCTAACACATACCGTGCAGATTCATTAATTAAGGCAAATGGAGTGACACAGCCCAGTGGAACCTAGCAAAACAAGCAATTGAAGCACATGAGCTAATAATTCCATTACTTTTTTTGGTGTCTTTATCCTAATGTAATCTAAAACGATAACAGATAGAAGCTTCCACATTAGAAAGAATAAATTTGGTCGCACATTAATTAATCAAGTCAGACAATTTTACTTACATGGCCAGGTACGCTTCCCACATTTTCATTATCATAATCAACAAAAAAAACCAGAAAATGAAAACCAAATTCAAATGAAAGAACAGATGTGGATAACAATTTGCTCGTGATGATCAAAATTCAAATGCACAATAGAAGCAGAATCACAAAGAAGCTTAGAAGTAGAAAAGAAATACGTAAAATAACAACAGACCTGGAGTATTTCTTGCAAAGCTTCTTCAGAAGCCATGCGTATACCTCCCTTCCCCAGGCCAAGTCGCTGAGATAAAACTGCTCAGATTATAAGCCACATCAAGTCCAAGAAAAACGTAATAAGTAACATAAAAAAAAACAATGATAATGATAAAAAAACCGCATTCACTCTTTAACGTCTTAAAAAATATCCAGACATGCTACACGTACATTCTAAAGCAAAAGTAGTAGAAATCCAGAAAGAAGGAACAAAAACAAAAAAAGCTACCTTTCAGATCTACATTTGTTCCAGCCAGTGCAGAAACCACATAAAATCTTTGCTTCTTGTCCTGTACAACCAAACAAGCCAACACTCAAATAAAATTAGACGGGCAACAACATTGTTTATGTTCCAACGTCCACTTCCACCAATATTAGCAACTCCATTAATCTAGTTTATACGAACAATTGGTTGCAGGATAGCAATTAAACCAGACAAACAAACAACCAAATAACAATGCAGACTATCAACTTAATCAAAACCCCAAGTACCTTAAGAAATAGGTTCTTGCTCAGACCGGCACCCAAATGGCCAACATGTTTAGCCTAGCACATAAATTGCATATTGTTTAAGCAAATTACAAAAATAAAAATAAAAATTTGAAGAATTTCATCACATGCCCACTTACTTGAGCATCGACGGTCATGACAACCGGGTGTTCATAGCTAACAAAATCAATCTGAAGTTCCTAGGGTTCATAAAAACTACAAAGTCAGACAACAACAAAATAATAATAATAATAATAATAATAATAATAAATATATAAATATATATATATATATATACACATATGTATATATATACACATACATATACATATATATATATACACACATACATATACATACATATATCCAACACCAAGGAAGGAAACGACCAACACATCTGATATCCTATATATATCAGATTTATGAAACGAATGCAAAGAGATAAACCACCTTCAAATGGGAAAGAAGCTGGTTCTTCGACAACCCCATGATCGTCGGTAGACTCGCTACAATCCAATTTTTGGATCGCCGGTCCGGGGAGGTGTATGCGGGTTGATAAAGTGGCAAGGGGAAGGTGATAGGTCACAATTCTTTAGAGAACGGCCGTGCGAAGCCCACAGGTTAGGCCCACGAGCCAAGCTGGCCGGGCCTGGCCAATGAGAGGCTAACAAAAGGCCCATGTCTTTCCAAATTTAACTCTCCGAAGAACCAAAAATCGCGAAAATAAGAGATTTAATTAATTAAGATACAACAAAATAAAAGTAAAATCTAATTATAATCCATCTTTATCTAATTAGAGCTAATCCTTAAACTTAAGTCGAGTTTATTATCTCCTCATCTAATTTAGAGTTTATAAATAAAATTGGAGTCTATTTTTAATATGCTGCATTCCAGCATAATACTTGTTTCAAAAGGCAAGTTTAAGAGTCAAGTATAAGTCACATAGTCTCGCCCCACGGAATTTTGTGTTTATGTTTAGGAGCCAGTCACATATCTATAAAAAAAGGATGTTTTTATAATATTTTTGATGGTTAAAAATACCGATAATGGTGACTTTTGGACTCCTAATTAGAAAATTATTAATGATTGCCAAATAATATGTTTTGAATTCTTACAAATCTATTTTAAAAAAAAAACTCTAAAAATGAAGATATGTAGGGTTGTTAACAACACAAATTTTTTTGTCACGACTATGTAACAAACTCCTTTAACTAGCCATTTGGATTAGCATAATAAGCTTGAAACAACCTAGCCTAATGGAGGCCAGGAGCAACCATAAATGGATAGCGAAGTTCAAGTTTGATTTGATTCTTGTCAACGAAGCTGCTCATCTTCATCAATCATCATCATTATGATGATAATGATTATAATTATAATTATAATTGCTACTGTCATTGTTATTATAAAGGGTGGTCGGGGGATGGGATGAGGAAAGAAGCAAGGGAGGAGAAAGGAGTGGTGAGGGAGGGGAGTCATTGGCAGAAGGGGGTGGAGAAAAAGGGAGCCAAAGCCATTTTTTATTTTCAAATAATAGGCATTGAAAATAGGAGATTTAATCAGTCAAAATATAATAAAAATTAAAAAATAATAGATCAAATTATTACAAATTATCTTCTTATTTAATTAGGATTTTTCTTTAAATTCAGTTAGAATCTATGTCTAGCGTGTTAGATTTTTATTATCCACATCTCACTATTCAACAAGAGTTTATTTGTAGAATTAAAATTTATTTGTAGTATAAGTCATGTTTTTAAAATTTTGTCATTAGATTTCACCATGAGAAGTCCATGATAAAATATTGACATCATTTATTGAGATAAAAATATGTTGACAAAATTGGGAAGAGGGTGCATCATACTACATATAGAAAAGCGTGATTGCACAATTCAAGAGGTAGGAAGAGGGTTTTTTTTTAAATTTTAAATTTTATCAAGGGCTTCTTATAATGGGTGGCCCGTGTCAATTTTTAAATTTTTTTAAAGCTTATGTCAATTTTTTAAAAAATTTTGTCTCGAAAACGTTTGACAAAACTTTAACAAGGCAAAAATTCTTATCAATTATTATTATCATCATCATTTATTCGTACAAGTTTTCAAGCATTTCTTTGTAAAGAATACCCCCAAACAGATCTTAGTGGTGTAGTTTTGGAGAGATTCCCTGAGGTGCAATTATTTACAACCCATCAAATCAGTCTAACAATAAAAAATCACAAGGTTAGTAAGACATTAGAATTTTATACAATTTAATTAAAAGTGTTCTGACTATCCACTAATTTGTAAAAAGTTACAAAAATAGTCTTTTATCAAGTTGGACAATTTGGATCTTTTCATAAAAAACTCTTGTATAAAACTGTAGAAAAAGTACAAAGATGGAGCCTTTCGATGGGACTTTTCCTAATAAGTGAACGTCTCAATGCCTTTGGAGCCTTTAAGCCTTTAAATCTTCAAATTTGGAGTTTTCAAGACTTGTTTTTAAGTTATCAAACATGGAGAGGTTTCATATCTTAAGCCAATTAGATGTTGGAGAATCTATGCAAAGTTATCATTATCGTACTAACTCTCCTTATAAAAGCTATTACCATCATGAAAAGGGGCACTTGGGAATGAGATTTTTATAGACACCAAATTAAGGATGCATTTGTGCATGCGCCACTAGGATTGAAACAGCGTGGCAAGCAGGATTTTTCCATCCCAAGGGTGACTAAATGCCTTTAATCCATAATTCCCTTCTTTTTTCATCGCACATCTTCCTCCCTCCATCCCAACCCTGGCCATTGTCACAACAATCTTCCTCTCTTGACTATCCCTTTCAACTTAGCCCCCTCTTAGTCTCCTTTTCCTCCACTCTCCCTAAATATCTTCTAATTAATCCCCCCTCTATCTTCCCATATCAAAGCATTTCCCCAAATAGGATCTGAATTCTTCTCCAACATTTGTAATAGTGGTGCAATATGTGGAGATGATGGAAGCAGCAGAGCCTCGATCTTTGTCTTTTCCCCCGACCACCCTCTAACAAATAATTTCCCAAATTCTAAAATTTTTGTTTTGTGGGTGGCTTTGATTTTTTAGAAAATAGATGAGACATAAAGGAGTTGTGGCAATGATTAACACAAGGTATATGCTAAAAGTGTGAACAATTGTACAAGTTATTTGACTTATGATGGATTTGTGTAAAAAACCTCAAGGGGTTGGACTGCTTTTAGTTTTTCTAGACTTTACATGTCACCTAGATTGGAAGCAATGATGCCACTCATGGTACCTCTCAACAGGTCACATTTTTTATTTTTTATATTTTTATTTTAAAAGTTTTTTGGATTAAGGTTCTTAAGTAGGCATTCTTAGATGTGATATCATTAAAATGAGAAAAGAATGATCTTGGAATATTGGTAGCAGTGGAGGGGGCAGAGGAGAATTTGATCAGTTGGTGACATGGATAGTTTGGACAACAAGATTGTAGCATGGAAATGCTTGAAGAGTGTGGCCAAGGTGACAAAGCTGGACTTGAATTTTGCATTTGGCAAGGAGTTAGATATTGATGTGTGTAGAACTACGTTAATTTTTAAGAGCAAATTTAACAAGTGCAAGTGTGATTGTCATCATTTATTTCTCTTTAATTTGACCATATTGATAGATGCTTTGATTCTTGTTAACCACGTTGTTTTATAGCTCTAATTGGAATTTAGTCAAAAGCTGCTCCTAAGCATGTTGGAGTAGGTAAACCATTGCATCAACTACATAATTAAATTGCTGAAGTTAGAGAAGACTCTTATCTATTGGAACTTTGTGTGCTTAGTCCTGTGAAGAGGTTGCTGAAGAAGATTGGAAGAAGCTGGCAAATGATGAAGAGTCTTCATCATCTTCTTTATCAATGGAAGAAGGTGGCAATGTGGATGACAATGGTAGAGATAGCAAGGAGGCACTCCTAGGTAGGATTTTGACACGGGTTTTTTTTGTTGAATTGAGGGAATTATCAAATAACAATTTGGGGTATCATATTGATATTTTTTAATGTAAAATTTTGTTAATGTATGACTGTGTAATAGTTGGTGGAAATTTTAATAAATTTATTTTTATTTGAAGGGATTCATCCACCTTTAGTGAAGTTATTCATTATGCTATCGTCGAATTATGTTGTTAATAGAATAATTCTATCCACTATAAAGTTTATCCACCCTCATGTACTTGTAAGTAAGTTATCTAATATTCAATCCTCATTATATCTAACATTCAATAAGTTATCTAATCCTTCATAGTATTGTGTTAATTATCATTCATAAAATGGAAATTAGATGCAAAATTATTCTTGCATCAGCAAAGAGTACAGAAAAAGATATAATATGCCCATAGGCAATGATCCTCGTCTTGTAGCCTGACTACTCTTTTTGTCCTTACCCATAATTCTCTCATCTCCATCCACATTTGTATTGATTGAGCATCTAAACCACCGCAAGGACCACATTACTCATAGACAATGAAACTCATCGATAGAACATCCCCAACATCTTGCCAACAGTAGTAGCGTCACACTTGCTCAAGAAGGCAAAGAGTAGGCGGAGGGTGTGGATGATGGTGCCAATGACTGAGCATCGCTGGCGCTAATGTCCACCTCTTCCTTGTTCATCATCTTTAGAAATGAGTAAAGGAATTCGATGAGCTTCTAATTGCTTTTTCGTTTTCTTAATTATCAGCATCTTTTTTCCCCTATAGTTGGTTATCTACTTTGAAAACTGCCAGTGCTTTGTAGGTAAAGCATGATTTATTAGCAGTCTTGCTCTGATCTACCAATGGATGGAAAGGAAGTGGGGGTTAAGGTGGAAGGGATTGTTAAAGACGAAGATTGTCCCCAAAGAGGAGATGCACTGGTACTAGTGTTGGTGACTATGGTTGGGAGGGTAAGGGGAGGAAGATGCACTGATGAGAAGAAAATAACGGTCGGGGTTTAACAACATTTATCCACCCTTGTGATGGAAAAATCCAACTTGGACATATCTCAAACCTAGTGGTGCATGCACAAATGTGCCCTTAACTTGGCCTCCCTGAAAATCATTCCCCGGGAATTCCAATCTTCTCTCCTCACAACAAAACTTGGTGCAAAAGGTAATGACTCATCTCTCTCCAATTCTATTTTCTCTCTTTTCTCTCTCTTCATATGATACATGTCATGTTCTTTTACAATGTCTCTTGTTTTTGTGTTGCACATTAACAAATGCAAGGTCGCTTTATATTTATTATGGTATTGCATGATCTCCATATTCATATACTATGGTGTTGATGAAACATTACAACTGTGACCTGTAAAACTCAACCCGTCAGCCCAATGTTTTACAACCTATTTGTTATTGGCTCGATCTGAGTAGCATGTAGTTGGTCTGATTCAATCAATCTAGTGCTAGGAGAATCATTGTGTGTTATTATGAGCTTGGGCATTAGGAGTATCTGTTGTTGAATTATCCAGTCGGGCCCAAATTGCCAAGCTGGTGGCTCATGTTGCTGAGTGGTGTAGTGTAGTTGAGGGCCGTGGGAAATGTGGTCGCATTTGGAGTTGTATTAAATGCATTCTAGGTGTACCTCCAAGCTTAGATGTGCCCTACAAACTACCCAAGCCTTCCCCCTATTTTCTCCACTTTTCCTCCTCTTTTTCCCTCCATTTCCCCCTTTCTACCTAGTTATGAGGATCAACACCACATTTCCCGGACCCCCCCCCCTTCCTTCCGTTCTTTTTCGTTTTGGGTATGTCATGTTAGTTGTGTAGTTAGAAACTTTGTTTTGGCATATAGATAGTTAAAAAATTTATTTTTATAATGTTTATATGATTATGGTGTTACTGTCTTATTTAAAATATATAAAGTTGTGATTTTTACTAATTAATCACCTTAATAAGAAAACTTGATTATTTTTGGCTGCATTGATGTGAGTGAGTTTTGTGCGTTAAATTGACAAAATAAATGTAGTGTATAAACATTGAGTTAAATAATAATAATAAACCAAATTATTTTAAATAACTAATCAAAATAAGTTTATTTTAATAATCTTTAATTAACAGCATGAGAATGGGCTTGATTTGACATCTCAAGTTGCTCCACCATAGTCAACTGAATATATTTGATTCGACATCTTTCAAGTTTTTAGATCCAAATTCGCTATGACGAAATTATTATCGGGCTTAATCTAATTAATTGAACAAACATCTCAAGTTACTTTTTATAATTTTATAGAGATCTTAATCTCATTAGCATGCTAGATATCTCAAGTTAAATTACCTCGATTCTCCTTGGCATTTCGATATCTCAAATTAGTTTTAAATACACAAGTTAAAGCCCAAAAATTATTACATAAATGCATCGAGAACATTCGTTTGAACATCTTAAGTTTTTCATGAATCTTATGTCGTTGTGTTGGTGCATTCAAAATGTGATTTGTGATTGTGATGTAATGTTAATATTAAGCTTTGTCTGCTTGCATGTCATGTCATCTTTTCGTATCTAGGATTGTATCATCCATGTCGTTGCATGCATACCATCATACTGGGTTTAAGTAGGTCTACATTCCTAGGCCTTGTGGAGTCGAGTTTGCTATGGTAGGATGAAGAGTTCTCACAAGTCCGTTGGGACTCTCTTCTATTTGATCTACTGCTTAGTTCTACGTATTTTATGCTCACGTCATAGTATGTAGTTAGTAATATTTTATTTGATCTCACCATTTACAAGTCATTTGATTGATTTTTCGAATTAATAAGACTTCAAGGTTGAGATTCGTGGATGTGGTTTTGAAAATAAGATTGTTAAGTGTTTAAAGTATACAATGTTTACCCATGTTTTTAATGTAATTTTGTACTTCCCAGGTATATACATTATAAATTAAGTGATGTTTTACTCTTATTTTTTAGTTAATTAATATTTTATTAGATATGCTTAATTTTGGTATTTTAATACCGAAAAAGATGAAACAAATTAAGCTCAGGATTTGTTGGTTTGAGCATTAGACCTCACCCGTTGATGGCTACAATTTTGATGATGACAAAGCTCCATGTGGATGGCTATACATAACTTTGGCACCATTGTCGGGGAATTGGAAACTTCATTGGACATCATAATCAATTAGTCCGCATCAAATTTTGGAATCCCCCGAATTCTTATATTTCTTGGCCATCCTCTCTTTTATATAAAAGGGTGGTCATTTGTTGTTGAACATATCTCATCTCTTGGCTTTAGAGTTTAGTGGAAGAAATAGTTTAGTTTTTGCACTTCCTTTTCTTTTAATAATAAAAATTAGTGTGTTCTTTATATTATTTTCTATTTTTATTATGGAGTGTCTTTTATTTTATTCTAGAGAAGAATGGAACTTAACATGATTTAATTAAATTCATTTCAACCTCTTATTCTTTTATTCAATTGGATTATTTGAATTATCATGTTCTAAATGTTAAGAATAGATTGATCACCTATTTTTTAGATCATGAGGTTTAATTAGATTTCAGGAGAAATTAATTAGATTAGTCATTGATAATTCATCATACGACGAGTTTTTGACTTGTTCGTCGATGTGGTCGGGAGATACAGATCACCGTATACAATTGTAAGGCAAATCTTAATGCATTATTTTGTTGATTAATTAATTATCACCAGGAGCTGGAAATTGAAACAAAATAATAGAAGCATGAAGGAGCGGGTGCCAGCATGTCATATAATTATCCTAGATCGACAATCCGAGTGTATAAAAGATAAGAGTAAGATATGATGAAGATTAAATTCATATTAAGGGAAATTCGACTCTAGAACGAGTTTTATCATTTTAACCTCTCTTTTTATTTAAAGTTATTATTTAGATTTAGTTTAGTCAATTATTTTTGTTTTGCTCTTAATTTTATTTTCATTAATTAATTTAAGGAACTTCATCTCTCTGTGGGAACGATACTCGAATTTATTATTATATTACTTGTTTCAACCGTATATACTTGTATGTCACTAAAATTATTCGAATGAGTTTTTGGTGGCGTTGACGGGGAGATCAAATTTTCTTAGTTAATTTAGGATTAAAATTTTGAGTGTTTTTCTTTCTTTTTTAGATTTTAGTGTATGATTAATTTAAAAAAGAAAAAAAGAAAACATATTATATCATTGTCTTCTTCCTTATTATCATTTGTTTATGCATAGATTAGTGTGGTCTCCCTTGTTTTCTTGTGATCCAAATATTGAAAGGACTTTAAGAAACTTGCGTGCCACTGGAAGAAGAGCACAAGAAGCAATAAAAGAAGAAGCTACGGATCCACAATAACAACAAATGCCTCCACTTCCACTGATTGTAGCCATAGCAAATGATGACAACAGGGCTATAAAACCTGCGACTTGAGTCAGGGTTTTATAGTCGTTAGCCGGTCGGTTTGACCATAGTTCGAGTTGGTTCAGCTTTCAGAACACGTGTGCGGGGCCGAGGCCGACCGTGCGCACGTGCTATGAGGGTTTATGTATACCCAAGTATCGATGATAGCGTCAGATACGCATCAGCAAACTGAGTTATCAGTAGATATGAGAGTATACAGTTGATGATTTTATTTTTTTTATGTTGTGACCGTAGAATTAGTTTAGGCCGAATAACGCATTAGGACGCGTTAGATGGTATTCGGGTGGGTTATTAGTTATACGACATGTCATTTGGATGTTGTGATATTTTGTTTGATTTTATGGGATTTTTCCCAATTTTTCTAGATTTTTCTAGGATTTATTCCGAGTTAGTTATCATTCTTGACTCGAGCCGGTGTCGAGTCAAGTCTTATTTACAACTTTGCCACCCCCTATACTTCTCATCTTCCTCCCCCAACCCGCGTTTTCACCGCCGCCGCCCTTGAGATTTTGCCACCGCCGTCGACGCCACCTCGCCGCCGATCGACGCCGCCCAGCCCGGTCGTGCCGTCGCCTTGCCGCCTCGACCACGCCCGGCCACCGTCCAGCCGTCGCGACGCCGGAAATCGCCCTCGATTTCCTGCCGTTCCCGACGCGATTCCGCCGCCGTCTGCGCCGGACCGCCGCCGCCATGACGTCGGAGCTTCTCCCTCGACTTCCCCTACCTTTCCCCCCTGCCTAGCGCCGCCGTCGAGGCTGGCCGTGGGTCTGATCGGAGCGGCCGACCGCCCCGACCGCACTCGACGCCGCCGTCGGTGGCCATCGCCGCCGCGGCTGCCCTCGTCGTCACCACCATTGGGTCCAGCTCACCGAGACGGTGCTAACCCCTACCTCCGATTGCCTCGCCGGAGCAGTCACCGGAAAACCACCGGAGCTGCCGGAAAACCGCCGGCACAGTCGCCGGAAAACCGCCGACTCGCCTTCACCGCCTTCGTCTGTCGGCACCGATTTCAGCGCCGATCGCGAGGTGGTTCTTCCTTCTTTTTTTAGAATTATTACATACATGTTGTGGTCATAGTAGCATATTAGAATTAATTTTATTAACTTCATGATTTTAGTTTAATTAATCGTGATTATGATAAACATGTGATGATTAGCGTAAATTGTGTTGTATGATGTAAATGCTTACTAATGAAATTGTTAGTAAACCATTGAATAGTTAATTAAATGCTTGTTAACTAGTTAATTTATGAATTTGTATGAATTAGGTTTTGCATGCTAGCATTAAGTTAAACAGATTAAATTGATTAAACCATTGTCACCTAATTAGAATAGGTATGCTTTGAAATTGGAATTAAAAGTGCTAGGTAATAAGTAACATATGAAATGATAAAATTATTAACTTGCTTGACAATTAGAGATGTAGGGTAATTGTCGAGATGATTGTCATGTTTGATTAGATGATTGTATGCATGTGGATATATTAGTTATATAGGCGTGCATCATATATGTATGGGCGTTAGTAAATAGTTATGTTCATGTAGGTTCGTTGCAGGAGCTCGCCGTCTAGGCACGAGACTGCGCTTGGAGCTTCTGACAGGTCCGTTAGGACACGCTTCTCAGGTTTTATCGCTCTATTCTATCGGTGATTTGATTTATTGATCGTAGGACGTGTCAGGTGGATGATTTATTGGACCCCACCTAACACGGGTCACCTGGTCGATGGTTTTCGGAATTAATAACCCTCGAGGATGAGATCCCTCGAGTTTGTTTTCGAAAATAAGATCCACCTCAAGTTGCCTTCGGGCCTATTATAATAAATCCCGACCCAGCCCTATAAATAGTTTTATCGAGTTTTCAGTGAGACAAGAGAAGATGAGTCGACTGCACGTACCATGAGCGGATGCCGTGCCAGTCAAAGCGGGCTCTGGATTAGTGCCAGCGGACTGTTCCATTCCCGAGGGATCCTGACAACTCCGCGTTTGAGTTCCTCACACCCGGAGGACGTGGAGGTTTACGGGTACTGTTTAGTACAGCGCATGTCCGGACTTGTGGTTCAAAGGGTACTAAAGGCGACTGCCTGAGAGTGCTCGGTCTACGTGCTCAAGGCCAGGAGTAATATGGAGGTTCGGAGAGGGCTTAGGATAAAATTTACGTGAAGTACTGAAAAAGAAGTGTCGAGAGCGGCATAGTACCAGATAGATCGGGATGCTGTTGAGTCAGCTGCTCGACGGCTCCTTTGTAGTTGCCCTTATGAGAGTTCTTGAGGAAGATATATGATTGTTTGCTTTCCATGAGAGTTTGCTCTCATGTTCCAGTTTGATAATAGTTATTTCTGGACCAGTGACACCCGTTGCTGACGTTTTTCTACTATATGTAGGTGAGGATGATGATTGGTGTATGCCAGCCTCGACGAAGGAGTAGCGCTTGCATTGCACACGCATACCTGGCGCCGCGCCGACTTTTGCGTAAGATATGATGTGGGTTGAATGATGCTTGTGATATACATGGTTGTGTACATATGCATGAGCTATGAGACTTGTAGATCTTGTTTAGAAATGTATGAATTTTCTTAGAAATGTTTTGGAAAAGTTCCAATGTCCAGGAATGATCAGCTATGTTGAGTTGAAAATGAACAAAAACATGATGAGCATGAATTGCAGGTGGGCGAGATGCCAATTACAATATGTGTGGATGATTTGAAGTCTAGTGTGATATAAATTGTTGTTATTATATATATATATATTTATTGTGCCGTATTTTAACAGGTCATCCCCTTATTGCACTTTTAGGGGAGGCTCTGTCCGTTTTATTCCAGGTTTTATGAATTTTATTGCTGTTTTAATTATTTTGGTGTGCGGTGATTATCATGACATTCACGTAGTATCCTGTTAGGGTTTTGCATCTCATTCATATACTGTTTGCGCATTAGCGGCGTGCTCCATCTTGAGACGTCGAGAGGGTTATGTCGTAGCCGTTTAGGTTTTGGGTCAGCCAACTTAATCGGTTTACGAGTAGTTCGATCCTTTGTAACAGTTCTGGTCCGGGTTGAGAGTAAACCGGATTGGGGTGTTACAAGGGCAATCCAAGATTGGGTTGTACCTCTTGCAAGAGGGTTACAACCTAGTATTATTGCACCACCGGTGGATGCGACCCACTTTGAGCTTAAACCAGTTTTATTTAACATGTTACAAACTATAGGACAATTTAGTGGATCGCCTACTGAAAATCCTAATAGGCATATCATCGATTTCCTATCGGTTTGCGATATGTATAAGCAACCTGGTGTCTCTGATGACGCTCTCCACCTTCGCTTATTTCCATTCTCATTAATAGGAAGTGCGAAAGAGTGGTTGTCATCATTAGATTCAATTACCACTTGGGATGAATTGTCTGAAAAATTTTTGTTAAAATATTTTCCTCCTTCTAAAACTGCTAGATTACATAACAAAATTTTATCTTTTTTGCAGTTTGATGGTGAGTCTCTCTTTGAGGCATGGGAAAGATTTAAAGAATTGTTGAAAAAGTGTCCCAACCATGGTATAGAAAGATGGATGCAACTGCAAACTTTCTATAACGGGTTGTTGGGGCAAACAAAGAACATAGTTGATGCGGCGGCCAATGGATCATTTCTTAGGAAGAAGCCCACATGAAGCTTTTCAATTGCTAGAATTAATGGTTCCTAGCAACCACCATGCAACACAAGAAAGGCACCCAAGGAGGATTACCGGAGTTTTAGAATTAGATGCACTTACTGCTTTATCTGCTCAGGTTAGTGCTTTAGCTAATCAAGTTCAAAATCTTAATATGCAGGGACATGTTAAGGCTGTGGAGCCAAGGTGTGAATGGTGTGGACAAGGACATTTTACAGGTCAATGTGCAACAGATCAAGTTAACTACGTAGGCAACTTTAATAGGAACAACAATCCCTATTCCAATACCTACAATGCGGGCTGGCGCAATAACCCCAACTTTTCATGGAATAATTCTCCACAATCGGCTGTTGTCCCCAATAATCCACCACCACCATCACAGCATTCTCGACCTCCTTCACTTTCTTTTGCAACACACAACAACCAGATTTGATCCAAATGTTCAATTCTATGCAACAAACTATGCATCAATTTATGCAGAATCAACAACAACAACAACAACAGTTTATGCAACAAGTTATGGTGCAATTAAACAAGGAACCAAGTGAGCGACCCAAGGGTGTACTTCCTAGCCAACCAGAACAACCAAGGAAAGATGGTCAAGAGCATTGCAAAGCTATAACAACCCGGAGTGGTATTACTTTACAAGAACCAGTTCAGCCCAATGAAGTTAAGGAAAAAGATGAAAAGCCAAACAACGAACATGAACCCAATACATTGGTTAGCTTACTCGGAAGCAAAGGGAAAGAGAAAGATGAGGTACATATAGAAGAGGTAGAAAAAAGGTACCATTTCCTTCTAGATTGAGGAAACAAAGTGATGAAAAATATTTCAAAAAATTTCTTGATATATTTAAGAAATTACAAATTAACATACCTTTTGCTGAAGCACTTGAACAGATGCCTAGTTATGTAAAATACTTGAAGGATATTCTAGCAAAGAAAAGGAGAGTAGATGACAATGAAGTTGTGGCCATGACAGAGGAATGTAGTGTTGTCCTCCAAAGAAAACTACCTCCTAAGATGAAAGACCCGGGAAAATTTGTGATTCCATGTTCAATTGGAGGAAATATTCATTGTAATGCTTTATGTGACTTAGGTTCTAGCATTAACCTTATGCCTTTTTCTGTTTTCAAAAGGTTAGGAATCCAGGATATTGCTCCTACCAACATCACACTCCAGTTGGCTGACCGGTCATTGGTATATCCTAAAGGAGTCATTGAAGATGTTTTAATAAAGGTTGACAAGTTTATCTTTCCTGCAGATTTTGTGGTGCTTGAAATGGAAGGAAGGAATGACGATATACCACTCATTGTTGGGAGAGGTTTCTTAGCAACTGGGAGAACACTGATCGACGTAGCTGCTGGAAAACTTACACTTAGGGTAAACAACGATTGTGTCACATTTAACATCTTTAAATCCATGAATTGCCCAGATGAAACATATGATTGTTCTAAAATTGAACTATTTGATAAAATAATGTACAAAGGGGATCAGTTGAGTGATTCATTACATAAGGCCATAAATTTTCTTTGTGAAGATGATACTGATGTGAAAGAGATGGTTAAAGTATTAGATTCACAACCAATCTTGCCTAGGAGATTCAGAGTTGTGGAAACCTTAGATCTACCAATGCACAGATTGCTGCCATCAGTTGAAGTACCACCTAATTTGGAGATTATCAAGATGGTCGGGCTGTAGACGTTAAACCAAGCGCTTCTTGGGAGGCAACCCAAGTGATTTCTTTTAAAAGTTTATTTTTATTTGTAGATTTTTTTTAATATTTCTTTTTATTTTGTAGCATGGGTCAAGGCCAAATTCATCATTCATGATAATCATCCACCGACTTATTGGTTGAGGGAGTCCTCTTGCTCTTCTCTTTATTTTTATAACATGGAGGACAATATTTAGTTTAAGTTTGGGGGGATGCCTTAATTTTGTGCATATTGTTCATGCTCGACTCATGTTTAGATTTAGAGATGCATATATATATATATATAATATATTTATATATAGTGTAGTTTAGTGTAAAAATTTTATTATGCAACAGTATTTTAGTCTCTTGGTTCAATGATAGATACATGTGAATTAGTCTTACCTTTCTTGGGAAAACTTGATTAATTGATATGAGGGATGAACTGAGTAAAAGATTGCATTCGAGAGTTGGTTCTCTACCTTATATTATTTTCACAATCCTTTGGTTTAGATGATTTCAATGAATGTTTTGCAATAAGGATTGTACATGATGGTCATGACTTTTAGAATTTGCCCTAGCGACTTTCGAGGCGAAATATTTGGCTTGCCATGTAGATGGAAAATGATATAGGCAATTCTTTTGATGAGTCTGGGCCTTTCTTCAAGCCTACCTAATATGAATTATCCTCTGCACACAATTTCATGGCCTTTATTATACGTATTTGTTTGATTACCCTTATTTTAGCCTTGTCCTTTTTATTGAAAATATATCTGGCTGCTTGAGTCCTAGCACCCTAGTGTTTTGAATTCGTTCTAAATTCTAACAGGGATGAAACTTTGAGTAGTATGGAGGGAAGGCATTACGTTTTCATAGAGTGGTGATTGAGTAGATAGTGTGGATTTTCCTGACACTTTGCTTTGTAAAAAAAAAAGAAAAAAAAGAAAGAAAAAAAAGAAAAGAAAGAAGAAGAAGAAATGGAAAAAAGATGAGGCAATGATCCTCCACCGGTATACACAAGATGAAGCAATGGTCTTCCACTGGTTTGAAATAAAAGAAAAAAGAAAAAGCAGCAGGTAGTCAATGGAAAATCAAAGCAAAGTTAGTTCTTATATTGGGTCAACTCAATACTACATTTAAGGAAGTTTGTGTCATATTGTTACGGTATTTGAGGATTTGTTGTACATGTATGTCAGGATTTAGAAAGGATTTTTAATGCTAGGGTGCATATTAGCCTCTGATTTTTCTATCTTGTTTATCCTATTTTTGGTCCCTAGCCCTTAGCCCCATTACAACCTATAAAGACCTATTGATTCCATTAAATTGGCATTACCTACATTAGTGGAGATGGGAGCGAAAGGTAAACATATTTAAGCATGTGCTTGATTGTATTCTCTTGGTTGCAGATGAGAATGATAAGCCAATGGACTATCATACACACACACAGAGAGCTTTCTTTTGGATGTGATTGATGAAAGGGAATTTCTGATTTGATTGACATCTTGTTGACTCTTGAGGGTTTGATTGAGAATCATATGAGAACATAATGGGGATTAAGTATTTTTGTGTAGTAAAATTTTCTTTGGTTATGATATTTTGCTCGGGACGCGCAAAAGTTTAAGTGTGGGGGTGTGTTAAGTGTTTAAAGTATACAATATTTACCCATGTTTTTAATGTAATTTTGTACTTCTCGAGTATAAACATTATTAATTAGGTGATATTTTTCATTATATTCTAGTTAATTAATATTTTATGAGATATGCTTAATTTTGGTAGTTTTAATGCAGAAAAAGATGAAACAAATTAAGCTTAGGATTTGTTGGTTAGAGCATTGGACCCCACCCGTTGATGGCTACAATTTTGATGATGACAAAGCTCCATGTGGATGGCTATACATAACTTTGGCACCGTTGTCGAGGAATTGGAAACTTCATCGGACATCATAATCAATTAGTCCACATCGAATTTTGGAATCCCTCTTCGAATTCTTGTATCTCTTGGCCATCTCTCTTCTATATAAAGGGGTGGTCATTTGTTGTTGAGCATATCTCATCTCTTGGCTTTAGAGTTTAGTGGAAGAAATAGTTTAGTTTTTGCAATTCCTTTTCTTTTAATAATAAAAACTAGTTTGTTCTTTATATTGTTTTCTATTTTTATTATGGAGTAGTCTTTTATTTTCGTTTTAGAGAAGAATGGAACTTAACATGATTTAATTGAATTCATTTCAACCTCTTATTCTTTTATTCAATCGGATTGTTTGAATTATCATGTTCTAAATGCTAAGAATAGATTGATCGCCTATTTCTTAGATCATGAGGTTTAATTAGATTTTGGGAGAAATTAATTAGATTAGTCATTGATAATTCATCATACGACGAGTCTTTTGACTTGTTTGTCGTTGTGGTCAGGAGATACACAACACTGTATGCGATTGTAAGGCAAATCTTAATGCATTATTTTGTTGATTAATCAATTATCACCGGGAGGTAGAAATTGAGGCAAAATAATAGAAGCATGAAGGAGCGGGAGCCACCATGTCATATAATTATCCTAAATCGACAATCCGAGGGAATAAAAGATAAGAGTAAGATATGATGAAGATTAAATTCATATTAAGGGAAATTTGACTCTAGAACGAGTTTTATCATTTTAACTTCTCCTTTTATTTAAAGTTATTATTTTGATTTAGTTAAGTCAATTATTTTTTCTCTTAATTTTTTTCTTTAATTAATTTAAAGAAATTCATCTCTCTATGGAACAATACTCGAATTTATTATTATATTACTTGTTTCGACTGTGTATACTTGCATGTCACTGAAATTATTCGAACAAAGATCTAGCTCAAATCACTTTGGTGCTATTTATGAAATTCTTACCAAGCCTTATATTATTGTATTTGTATCATATTTTCTTTGCACACAAGTGGATAAGGATTGACGGTACCTGGTCATGCGGTTAATGTGTATTTATATCAACTTTATTAACTACTAGACGTGTGTATTCAACATATGCATGTTTTTCGTTGAGCATATCCAGACTATGCAATGCTGCAACATTTATCAGCTAGAAGTGTGTTCAACATATGCATATTTTTTGTTGAGCATATCCAGACTATGCAATGCTGTAACATTTATCAGCTAGGCCCTACTTTTCATAGTACTGACATTTTATGGTTGAGTTATTCTGGTTCATGTGCATGTCTATCTCAGCGACTATGATTAGACCATATTAACCATTATATTTTATTATGATGTAGATGTAAAGAAATTCTATTTTATTATTTAGTTTCCCATGGATAATGTGTTATCCATTTGTTAGCTTATTGTTTTTTGTATTGTTTTTGGTATATGTAGTGTGAAGATAGTAATGGTTTATCCAAATAATGCATGACATACGTCTAACGGATAATTTATGTTCTTTGTAATGATGAATACTTATATAATGCATCATGCATATCTTATTGATCTTGATGTGAGTAAGAATGAATGAATAACATATGAAAGTGTGAATGAAGTATGATATCTTTACTTATAATTATGGTCTCAGAGTTATTCCATTTATGTATGTCATAATATTCATGCACAATCATTTAATTTATAATGGGTAATGATACTAGACTTATGTGATTGTTCAAGCTATGGGCTCATTGTAAATGAGTGCAAGGACTCTGTCATGATATCTAGGTCTATTTAGCCATTATTTATGGATCTTTAAAATCCCTGATTTTATGTAATTGACTGGTTTAGAGTATGATTAATATATGATATGATATATATGATAATAAGTAAAAGATAAAATATATGACTAAGGCATATTTTTATATGTTTACAGGATAAGTTGTTTTCAGTGGAGATAAGTCATTTGAGAACCTAGACCCCATGGCTAATTCCCTATATATTTATGAATAATTTAATAGACATGCTATTCTTGTGACTACCGTTTACACCCTTTAAGCAAAGGCTGTCATTTATGGTAGAGTTGAAAAACTTTATGTTCACCATATGATACTGCCTTTACAGCGCTTGTGATTACTTGTGGGTTTATATTATATGCTAGGGATTCATTGTAGCAAGTGATACAATAAACTCATTGTAGCACTTGCCTAATTGATGTAAATCACCTAAATTAGAGGAGATTCACTTAATTATTATAATTATTTTTTAAACACTAATTTAGGTGATTTACACCAATCAACAAGTGCTACAACAGGTTTGTTATAGAACTTGATAGAGCAAATCCCTAACCTATATTATCATTTTGGGTTTGGCATGACCAAGTCATTTTCAACTGAGTTATATACAAACTCATTACGTATTAGGTTTATTTAATGAAGTATGGATAAGTTAATATGTTAATTAATGTTAAGTTAACTTGATTTATGATAATGATAAGTTAATATGTTAATTAATGTTATGCAAGTTATGCTTTCAATTATATTATGTTATGTTATGTTTATAATCTTTTTATTACGGTTTATAATTACGATTATATTATGTTTATAAATAATCAAAGGGTATCAAGATTTACGTAGTTTAACTAGTCACTAATTATGTATTTTATTTTTTTATATGTTATGTTTAGTCGTGGGCACAGTATCATTGTGATATTGAGCAGATAATATGATGTTGTTCGTAGGTATTAAGCTTAAAAATGAAGATGGAATGGAGAAGCTTAACCTTGGGAGTTTTCTTGCATTTTAGACCTAGAAGACTTAGTGGCCAAACACGTTGGATTCGATGGACAAGCATAGTTATTTTTGTGCATTATGATCATGCAATAAATGTTAGTTATATATTTTTTATATTAATAGCAATGGCTCATAGAAATTACTCTACTCTATTATATTAATTCTTATACGTGTATGTTATGTTAAGCATGCACATTAATAAGATACCCAATAATGGCCTTGGTTTCAGGTTCAAGCATGTTAGAAAATTTAGGTCATTACACTTCCCACAACTGATTGCTTGAGATCTAGAAAATGTTGCTATGGAGAGTAAATGTTTCTTTTGTGTAATGAAAATGAGACAACCATACATATTTTTTGAAAAGCTCTTTGGTAAGGATTTTATGGTTGAAAATTGTAGGATTGTGAACTGATGGTTGATCTATAATTCACACAATGAACTTCATAGCTCATATATTCAACGGGGCCCAAAAGCATGAAATAGCCCAATTTTTTTCTTCTCGAATACGTGCTTATTATTAAAATAACATTGAAGACTAGGAACTTTCTTAGTGCGATGACCAACGAAGTCAATTTTCAGCAAGTATGTCAAAAGCTAAAAGTGCAATTTGATTTGTTTAGTCGAGCTCTGCATAGTTGTCATATGGACATAAGTGAAAGATCATATTCAATTCAAGCTATACCTCAAGCCTTATTCACTGTTTTCATGCCACAAACTCCTCACTTAATTTTTTTGAATGAAAGATTTTTTATAGAAAAAATTATAGTGGGTGGATGGGATTTTACTTTATTTACTATATTAGGTTTTATGGAGGCAGTAAAGGAAGTTGAAGGTGATCCTCAATCATTTGATCTTGAAGGTATAAAGAGGACAATATGTTTTGTTGCAAAATTTTGATAGACATCTGGGACCACTTATTTAGATTATGCAATGCTTGTGGAGGCTATTAACAAATAGGCACTAACTATATCCCCTTCTATCCTTAGAAGACTGTTCTATCCTTAGAAGACTGGATCACATTAGACTGTTCTATATGAAAAATAATTATATGCAAGTCATGTAATGGTTTAACACATGTATGAGCTAATACTGAAAGAGTCCATCAATGTCCTAATCTTGATAAATTCTATCTAGGTAGCATAAGTAGTGTTTGAAAAATACGTTTCTCCTTTTTTGATTCTTTTGTCATTTTTCTCATATGTATTCCTTTAAAAAAAGTAAGAAAAATGGTTTTCATGCTTGGTCTCTAACTCATATTTTATAGTAAATTATACCTTTTTTACTTAAAAGTATTATCTGATTAATTGGTTCACCTTCACCATTTATTTGTATGATGTATCAATTAGATCATTTTTGCAAGTAACATCGGCAAGGCCATTCTTTGTTGCCAAACTCAACTTTTTTGTCAATAAACATTTCTTATATTGTAGATGGTATTTTATGAGTCTCCATTTATTTTGTTTGATGCCGATTTAACAATTATTTATGAAAAGAAGTATAAAACATCGTGTTTTCCATAGCTTAATTAATGTTATTATTGTAAGTTGTAACTAATTGTGGCCAATTAAGAATGAATGCTAATGAAGACTACCTTTTGTTGCATTTAATTTGTCTTTATTTAGTCTACAAAAAATTTCTTTTCTTTAGATGCTTGAAAATTGGTAGAGCTACTTCACAAAGTGAAACATTTATTTTTATAGTTGATCTTAATAAGGATGAAAACTATACCATACCAACAAGTATGACATGTTACCGTAAGGTTGTCCTCATCTTTGAAGATCAGGAGGCGATAAGGCCTTAACTCAAGTTTTGAATCCACCATCATTAAGCATGCTAATGTCATTCAAAACCGTCGTGCAGCAGAGACTTATGAGACTTGGATAAAGAATAACACCACTATTCACGTTACTTTATTCAATTCAATGGAGAATGCATCTTGTATCAACTTGAGCATTACAAGATGGCTCATGCAATGTGGATTGCATTAAAACAAAAGTTTAGTACTACTTCGGCCACCCAACTTAGGTAGCTTTACCATCAAGTTTGGCAATTTCAAGAAATGTACAAATGTATTTATGTCTAAAGATCTTTGTGAAATGTCAAACATGATTTGTAAGTTGAAGGATGTTGATCATATTTTAGCTAATGAACAACAAGCACATGTCATCATCTGTTCTCTACCGAACATTGGGAACACATGAAAGTCAAAATAACCCATCATGAAAATATCATTATTTGTTATAATATTTCTTATCATTTGGAACTGGAGGAAGAACATCTTGAACCATCCAAGACTATAGAAGAAACATTTATTACTGACTCTTCAAAAGTTGGGGCTTCTTCTTCCTAGAAGAAAAAAGGTACCATCCTAAGGGTAAAAAGAAGTAGTTTAAAACGATGATCAGTTTAAGAAGAAGAAAGGTTCCATCCTAAATGAACGGTGGAATATGTCAGTTTAAGAAGCGCCCAATGAACAAAAAGATGATCAAATGGTTTAACTGCAAGAAGGGATACTTTCCTTGAGAATGCACCAAGCCAAATAAGGTTTGTTTTATATACTTCGTTTCAAATCTTTTTGCTAGTAGTTGCATTTTTCTTACTAAATCTAACCTATAGTGTATTGTTGATTCAGGTGCAACCCATCACATAACAAATGTTTGGGATGCATTTGTCAACTTTTGTTGAGTTCCATAGGGAAGACAATGGATCTACATAGGGAATAATTCAAAAGCTAACGTTCATGGTGTTGGTACATGCAAACTAAAGCTTAAAGGTGGATGCAACCTTCTCCTACATGACGTACTTTATGCTCCTGATATTCGATGGAATTTAGTTTATGTTGTAGTTTTCCTTGACTTTCGCTTTAATTGGAGTTTTTTTGGCACTTGTTTGACTATATATGTAAAACCCACGATTCGAGTCATGGTTTTATATTCAGAACCGGTCGGTTCGACGGTTATTTTTGAGTCGAGTCAGTTTTAGAACACGTGTACTGAGCCGACGCCGGTCTCGAGTATGAGCCATGAGGGTCATGTGTACCCAAGTATATGATGATAACGTCATGAACACAGCAGAAAAGAATGAGTTATCAGAATGTATGAGAGTATGCAGTTCATTTTTTTATTATGATATATAATGGATCGTAGAATTAGTTTTAGGTCGTTTACCGCGTTAGGATGCGTTACGGGCATTTTGGGTAGGTTGATAGTTCTAGAGCATATCATTATGATTTTTTTGGTGTTGTTTGATTTTACGGGATTTTTCCCGATTTTTATGAATTTTTTTAGGATTTAATATGACTTAGTTATTATACTTGACTCGAGCCGGAGACGAGTCAAGTCTTAATTACAAGTTTGGCACCCAACCTTTCTTCTCCGCCCCGACCTTTTCTCCCCCACGCCCAAACCCTAGCTGCCGCGCCGCCCCTGTTCGCGCGCCACCGCCGCCACGGCCGACGCCGCCTGGCCGTTGATTGACTCCGCCCAGCCCGGCCATGGCGTTGCCCTGCCGCCCCGACCAGGCCAGGCCACGAGCTGGCTGCCGTGACGCGAGGAATCACCGTGGTGATGCAGCGCTTGCGTCGCTGATCGCGCCGCCGACCGTCGCCACCACGATCAGGTGGTCGGCTCGACGTCCTCGACCCCTCAGCTGCCTTTCCCGACCGGAGCGGAGGCCATCACCGGCCTAGCCGGCCGGATCTAGCGACCCATCGCCGCCGCTCCATCTTATGCATTTTCCGGCGAGCCACCACCTCCGTTGGCCGCGTCGACCTCGTAGATGAGTCGGGCTCGCCGAGCTGGTTCCGAGGGTACCCAACACAACCACTTTCCGGCCAGTAGACGCCGCCGGCGATTGTCGCCGGAAAAACGCCAGCAGTTGCCGGAAAACTGCCGGAAAATCGGAATTTCTGGAATTCACTGGAATTCATTGGATCTTCCGCGGGGCTCACCCAGGCGAGCCCGATCGAGCTTCGGACGCCGATGAGCGCCGAATTTGAGTTCCGAGACACGCGACGGAACCCTAACCGTCGTCGATTGTCGACAACGTGAGGTATAATTACCTCCGATTGATTTATTTAAAATTGATGATAATTGTTAGCATAGCATGCTAGGGTTGATCAATTATCATGATTAATGTCTTGACCATGAATAAAGTAAAGATGTGCATGATGAGATTATTAGTGAATGAAGTAACTGATCTAATGAGATGAATTGTGTATGAGCATGTTAATCTAGTACGATGCAACTTAGAATAACAGAATAAAATATGGTATGAATAGTTTGAGTTAGGATTATTTACTCTTATAATTATCTGATTATTATTTTGATGGATGATCTTGTGGTTGCATTGTGTATGATTCATTGATTTTGATGCATCATTTAGTTAGTGGGCGTTAGTATTTAGTTTTGATATGTAGGTACGGAGTAGGAGCTCGCCGCCTAGGCACGATGACACGCTTGGAGCTTCTACCAAGTCCGTTTAGGACTCGTCTGTTTTACTCTTTTCTATTGTATGTTTGTTTTAATGCTCTGCAGGACGGGTTAAGTGGCGTTTTATCGAATCCCACTTAACTCGGGCCATTTAACCGAACATTTTTCGGATTAATAACCCCTCGAGGATGAGATCCCTCGAGGTTGATTTCGAAAACAAGATCCACCAAAAGTTGCCTTCGGGCCTATTATATAACTCCCTACCCAAGCCTATATATATATAGTTTTCGAGTTTTCAGTGAAACGAGAGATGGAGAAATCGACTGCACGTACCATGCAGAGGATGCTGTGACAGTCAAAACGGGCTCTGGATTAGTGCCAGCGGACTGTTCCATTCCCGAGGGATCCTGACAACTCCGCGTTTGAGTTCTTCCCACCCGGAGAACGTGGAGGTTTACGGGTACTGTTTAGTACAGCGCATGTCCGGACTTGTGGTTCAAAGGGTACTAAAGGCGACTGCCTGAGAGTACTCGGCCTTCGTGCTCAAGGCCAGGAGAAATATGGAGGTAAGGAGAGGGCTTAGGATAAAGTTTCACAAGAAGTACTGAAAAAGAAGTGCAGAGAGCGGTACAGTACTAGCAGCAGATCAGTAAGTTCGGGATACTACCGGGTCTGCAGCCCAGTGGCTCCTCATTAGTGCCCTTTAGAGTGTTCACGTGGAGTATAAGTTGTTTTCTTTCATATGAGAGTTTGCTCTCATAGCCAGTTTGTTATAGTTATTTTCTTTTCGGACTAGTAACGCTTGTTACTGACATTTTTCCTCTATATATGTAGGTGATAAGCACGAGATGGATGTGCCGGCCAGGACGGAGGAGCAATAAGGTCTTCTGCACACACACATTGGGTGATTGAATGTTTAATGTTTTGTTTATGATGTTATTTTATAAACATGTTATAATTAAATATTTGAGGCATGACAATGACATGAAATGAAATGATCAGAGTAGCGCAGCAAAAGTGTGATGGGTTAGGACACAAAGTTTATAGAATGATGAATATTGTATATTAGAAGTCTGTGTGAATGCTAATGTTGCTATGCGTATATATGTTTGAATATATGATTTTGACAGGGTGGCCCCTAATTGCATTTTTAGGGGAAATTCTTTCCCTTTCGTTTTAGAATTTTTACTAATTTTGATTGTAATTGTGTTGGTGTGAAAATTGGTGGCATGCCATCCATGTAGTATCTTGTTAGGGTTTTATGCATTCATACATACATATAGCAAGTTGGATCTTCATCTTAAGACGCTGAGATTGAATCCACACAAGTTAGGTTCGGGTTAGCCAACCTAACCGGGGCCTGTAACATGCCGGTTTGGTTCCCGAGTGTGAACCGAATTTGGGGTGTTACAATATATCATCTCAATGTATATTATGGTTGTGGATTTCTATCTAATCATTTCTTGATACTAGACATGGATGTTAAATGCTTTAATGCATGAAGTTGTTTTTCATAATTGTTTCTTTTAGTAATTCTACTGTGGATGATACAACTTGACAAGTTTGGGGCACGTTGGTCAAGATAGAATGACAAGGCTAGTAAGAGACAACCTTCTAGGTCAACTAACTAATGTAAATTTACCAACCAGTGAATATTGTCTAGATAGGAAAAGCACTAGAAAACTTTTTGGTCAACTCGTCCATTATGATATTTGTGGACTAATGAATGTGAGGGTAAGACATGGGGCCTTATATTTCATCACTTTTATTTATGATTATTCATGATATGACATTATTTACTTGATTTCCCACAAATTTGAAGCATTAAATTGTTTCAGACATTTTCTTTTGAATGAGGAAAATCAATTAAATCTCATGTTAAAAACATTGAGAACGGACTATGGTTGTAAATATTTATATGACCAATTTAAGGAATTGTGTAAAGAAAAGGGTATTGCTCGACAATTAACTATTCTAAATACTCCACAACAAACTTGTGTTGTCGAACAAAAAAATAGAACTCTTCTTGAAATGATTAAGCCTATGATGACTCAAGCAAATCTCTAGAAATTTCTTTTTGGGCCCTAATTTATTAGCCTATGTACTTAACCGTGCTCCCTCAAAATTTGTCACTTTCACACCTTATGAATTATAGGAAAAACAACAACCTAAACTGGGTCATTTAAGACCTTGGGGTTCAGTTGCTTATGTCCATGATTCATGATACAAACACAAAAAATTAGGTCCTCGTGGGAATAAATGTATTTTCATATGATATCTTGAACATTCTAAATGATATGTTTTCATTGGTAAAAATACAGACAAAAACATTTCTGAAATTGAGTCTCGTGATGTCATTTTTCTTGAACATGATTTTCCAACGAAGAGAGCACTTCAAAAAATTTCTAACTTATTGAATAGATGATCCTAATAGTGGGATTCATTATGATAAATCACAAGAACATGGTTCAACTTTAGAAACAGTTCCTGATTTGAGTGTGAGACATTCTTTAAACACACTCCGTAATCAAGGCTTACGTCGCAGTCTATGTGGAATGTTCCTTGTCGACGGTTTGATATTGAAGGAAATGCATTATAAATGGATGAAAATATTTTCTTATCTTCATCATTAGATGTTGATGAACAAAAAAATATAAATGATGCACTCTCTTCACCTGCAATTGCAAAATATAAAATCACATTGGAAGATGAAATGAAATAAATGCATGACAACAAACTTTGGATTTTAGTTGATCTTCCTCGAGGAAGAAAAGAAATTGGGAATAAATAGGCTCTTAACATAAAATGAAAAGTCAATGGAACAATTGAAACGTACAAAACTATACTAGTAGCAAAATGGCACACTCAACAATAAGGGATAAACTATGAAGAAACATTTTGTCCTTTAGTAAGGATCTCTCCAATTCAATTGAATTTAGCAATTGTAGCACATTTAAATTTAGAAATTCATCAAATGGACGTAAAAACAACATTTCTCGATGGAGAATTAGATGAGGAGATTTATATACAACAACTAGCTCGTTTTGTTGTCGAAGGCCAAAAAGTTTGCAAATTACAAAAATCTATATATGGCTTAAAATAATCATCACAATGATGGTATTTAAAATTTCATCATTCTATTATATCATATGATTTTACTATTATTGATGAAGACTATTGTCTTTTGTTAATGTAGTAACAAAGAATTTAATAATTTTATCTCTATATGTGAATGATATTTTATTAACATCAAATAGTAAGGAATTTATATAATTATATCCACCACTAAAGAGTGGTTATCTTCTCATTTTGAAATTAAAAATATGAGTGAAGCTGAATTTATACTTGGAGTTAAAATTCAGCAAAATCATTCAAAGAAACTGATTGCTCTTTCTTATGAGTCATACATCAATAAGATCCTACAATGGTTTAATATGCTTAATTATAAGCCAATGGACACTCCAATTGCAAAAGGTAAATCCCTAAACTTTTCAATGCACCCTAAATGAGAAGAAGGAAAACAATAAATGTCCAAAATACAATATGCAAATATTGTTAGTAGTCTAATGCATGCAATGATGCACACACAACCTGACATTGGGTATGTTGTTTGATTAGTAAATAGATTTCAGTCAAATCTGGATATGGCTAACTGGAAAGCTATCAAAATGATAATAAGGTACTTGAAGAAAACTGCACATCATTCCCTTTGTTATCAAGGTAATGATTGCCGATTGGGCTAGAGACCTTGGTGGAAGAAAATCAACATCGAAATATGATTATTACTAAATGGAGGACAATTTCATGGGCAAGTAAAAAGTAAATATGTGCTGCACTATCTACCATGGAAAAAGAGTTTGCAGCATCTGCAAGTGTAGTTCAGAAGCTGTTTAGTTGAGAAGAGTTTTGCAACATTTGAGGATTGTCATTACAGTTAATGAAGCTATGACAATATATTGCGATAATTAAGCAATAATTGCTTACGCAAAAGATCCCAAATACCATGGTAAAACCAAACATATTAATATCAACCACAATTATGTCAAGGATATAATATCACAAGAAGAGGTTGTCTTACAATATATTAATACACATTGGATAGTGGCTGACCTACTTACAAAACCAGTAGGCCTGGATGTGTATAATTCTCATGTTCAGACTATGAGATTATGTTTGATATGATTGTATATGGTTTGGCTTATTAATACATTTTTTCATCTTTCTTTAAGATTATTTATGCGCACATATGTTATTAACATGCAAAGTATGCCGACGGGAGAATGAGTCACTCACACAATCATTGGCCTCTTATGTTTATGTAACATAAGAAGATGGGACATATACAGCTTTATATGAAAATTGTAGCCGTGGCTTTGATAAGTCAAGATGAGATCGTTTTTTGTAAATGATTGAAGGAAATATGTTCCTTTTACCTATTATTACTAGATTGAAATAAGGCGAAAGCATTGGTGCATTTAACATGCTTTGGTTGCTCATAGACTAGTATTTCAAGTTAATCGTTAAGTGAGTGATGAAACTATATTCTGGATGGCAGTCTTTACACATAGAAGATATACGACCTAAAAGTAGGTTTTTTAGCATAGCATATTATTCATAAAATATGTGTTATTAAGATCATAATAGGTAACAAGAAAATTATGTATGTTTCAATGTTATGTGAGACATATTAATTAAGTTCAAATTTTTGACCTTAATACTTTCAACTAATTATATCTCAAATATATAAAATGTTTGTTACTTTATCATGTTACGTAATATCATAAAAAATTCAATCTAAAAGGGAATGTTAGGCAAGCAAATTTTTATTATAAGAGAATAATTGAGTGTGAAATAAATACCATTGAAACTATGTCTAAAGTGCACTCGTTATGAGTTATACAAGAACCTAATATGGACATAAGTTGTGGAGTATAAATACATTAATAGTCTGAGACATATCAAGCACACACTTTGCTATATAATCCTTAACAAGTACATAGTATAATATCTTTTGTGTCCCCACTGGTCGCACAGAATATGAATAAATTACAATCTCATAATCATGGGAGATGTGCCATTTTTTAATGTATGCCCATGATATGTATTCTACCCATCATTTGTGAGTGAGAGATGTTGGAAATATTTCTAAAATTGTCCATGATAGGGGAATTGAAAATATTAAAATGGGGGTTACTAGTAACCACCATCGCTTCTAGATAAGCATTATTCTAAGTACTTGGATCATTGTTGTAAAAATTGGAATAAAAAATTGAATTAGATTTCTCAAAACCCTTGAATCGACGAGTTCATGATAGATTCAAGGTTTATTTTGAATTGGCAAATTTAATAAAATTACGTATATGTTTGTATAAATTTTAATTTATTGAGGGTTATAAAATTAGAACAAAAATAATAATATTGAAATAAATCATTTAAAAAAAAATTCTACTATAAAAGAAAATTTTATCAAGCAAGTTTTAAAATACTAAATGCAACAGATGGAGTGAAAGCATTGGACATAAGAAGGCCATAATTTGAATTTTCTTATATCTATATATATATATATATATATATATATATAACACCCTGATTTTGGTTCACCTAAAAACCAAATAAAAAATGTTACGATCGAGTCGAGTCATGTTTAAAATTGTTGGTCGGTAAGACTCGATCGATATAGTAGATCAAAACAACCTTATTAGTGTCATGAGAATAGAAGACATTGTTAAAGACGTGTCAAAACACTTAAATTATAAGTAAAAGTAAGAAAAGAAATAAATGTATTGAGCTCAAGTGAATAAATGCATTGAGCTTAAGTGTGTATCGCATTTATTTGTCCCTCCACCAAAGTCGACTCAGGATTTGCAAGACCTACATATATTATATGAAAAACGTCGGTAACGAGTGTTACTAGTCCTTTACACTGGGCTGTTAGATATACATAAGCAAGTGTCGGCTCGCATGCACGACTAATGTTCATATTCATACATACAATGTTTACGCCCTCACATCTTCTATATTTCACCTGCCACGGTACTCGAGTGGCAAAAGGAATAGTTAAGTTAGTGCCGTAAATTCTGAAAATGTGCTACATTATGCAATACCCTCATACACCGCACTACCTCAGGGTTTGAATGAATACTAGTACAATTCATACATATCTCCATATCACTCACTCTCTTATTCGTGAAATCCATAAAAATATGCATACTCATATAATAGGCTTAGGAAAGAGGCAGCATCATATATAATTCGAGCTTCAATTCGAAAACCAACAAGGGATCTCATTCCTTATAGTTTTACTAAACATGTGTAGAAACACAACTAAATGTCTCGACAATAGAGGGATCCGATAAAACACCGCTAATGTTGTCCTACGTCTAAAACACAATTAAACTCTACATGCAGGGAGTCAAGCAGAGAAGGAGAGTCCTACGAACCGTGGTTCAAGCTCCAAGCATATCTACACATCTACGGCGAGCTCAAACTCTTAAACCTAAATCAAAACCCACTACTAAGTAAAATCTAGCATCTCTATATGATATATGCCTGTGGTGTGTGCTCATATAATCAATACATCCTAATAAAGAAACATTGCTAACAAGCCTATAACTAAACATGTAGTACGAAAATCGAGACATAATAATAATAAATAAATAAACAAGAAAATGCACTTATAGATAATTAGATAAATAATAAATACATAAACATGAACAATACTCTAATTATAAATTAATTATATAATTATACTATATAAATATATGGGTAAACACTAGTAAATATCAACATATACTCATGTTAGTAAACTTATAAATAAATAAATAAATATAATAATAATTTAATAAATAAATAAACAAACAAGCAAATATTTAATACTCATTAATCATAAATATTGATAATATCATAGTCATACAATACAAGAATACATAATTAAATACAAATACATAATAACATACTCATAATGAACAAATATATATATATATATATATATATATACACACACAATTTACGAAACATAATAAGCCTAATATTCATAAGTAAATATAATAGTAATAATAATAAATAATCATGTAAACATTCACCATATATGATAAACATATAAATAGAAATAAATGAATAATAACGAATATATAAATAAATAAATAAATAAATAAAATAATAAATAAAGAAAAATAATCATAACATCCAATCATGCTAAATCATGTAAATATGCATCACAACTAACATAGAGGTTCTTCAATTACCGAAAACGGTGCAAAAACGAACGAAAATGGTCAAAAATAAGCTGAACTGGACCGATCTAAGCTGAACTAGACCGAGTCGAATGAGCTAAACCACCCCGCTCTGGGTTAACTAGAAAATGGGCTAGGTTGACTGCATGGACAAGAACTGGACTGGCAAAATCGGACATGGGCTAGCAGGCTAGTTAACACGAACAGGCCAGCAGACGAGGATGCAAAAGCGGGTAGGTGAACACGAACGCGGGTAAATTGCTCAAACGGAGGGAGGCAACTCCCATTGATGGAGAATGCTGACGGCGGCACGGCTGGGGTCACCGCTGGTAGGGATCAATGGCCCATGTGATGAGGAACATGATGGTGGTGACGATTGGCAAAGTCCGGCCGGTGGCTCACAGGAAAATGCCCGAAAAGTAGCACATCGCTGCCACGTTCGGCGATGTCGCCATTGGCGATCGTGACCACAGTGAAGTTCGGTGTTAGTCTCAAATAGAAGATCTCGGTGAGGGAAAGCTGTCGGGGTGGTCGGATTGGCTAGAGGTGGCTTGTCGGCAACGGAAAACAACTTGAACGGCGGCAGTGGCACAGCTTCAAGAACTCTCTCGTAGGTGACGACTGTGGTAGTGAAGGGTACAAATAGAAGGATGGCCATGTGACAATCATGGTGGTGCCGGTCTGGTGGCTAGGGGCAGTAGAGACTCACCGGCAGCAAGCAGAAGTGTCAGGGGCACTAGGGTGTAACTTAAATCGGAAATCTTTATGGAAATAAATAGGTGAAGATAAGGCTGAGTGTACGGTTAAGATCATGCCTTGTGGCACGATCTAGACCTTCGACAACTCGTGGACTAGTGGGGCCCACATATGGGTATATGCAATATACATATGGACGAAAAGCTTAGATTGAGACTATCCAAAGTTGAAATTGACTTGAGTCCTAAAAGTGACTCTATAGTGGGGATCAAGGCGAAAAGGCTAAATGGGCCTCGAACCTTGAACTTTATTAACCTGGCCCATAGGGGCACAATCCAGTGATCCAAAATTCCTATGCTGCATGCAAAACCAGAAAGTCCTAAATAGATACTAAGCGCTGCAATGACCTAAATCTAGGCCTAAAACCCTAACTAACTAATACAAATCATTTGTATACCTCACGTATACACTAATAACTCATGCTCTTATCATCTACATGTCAGGCATACTCAATCACTATAAAGTGCTCATACAACCATCTGGGCCCATACTCATAATCTGAAAATTACTCATTTGAACCAACTCGATACAGATCCGAACCGTGAAAATGAAAATTGGGTAAAACCTAACCCGAAGTTGGGGCTTTACAACCTCTCCTCCTTATAAAAATTCCTACCTCAAAATTTCACATTAATTGCGATCAATGGACTTAACAAAAGATGTCATCTTGTTGGCAAACTGGAATCTCTCCTTTGAAAGCTAGCTACACACGGCCCAAATGGACCAACATGATGCTGGAACCTTGAACATTGATGAAGCTTGCTAGCTCCTTAATAATCTGGATGAACCGACTAAATGTGATCGAATTATCTAGTGAAACATGCCATATATGCTGGAATCATCTCGATGGACTAACCATATATGCTCCAATCATCTTGCTAGACTGACCATGCATGCTCCAATCATCTTGCTAGACTGACCATGCATGCTCGAGTTATCTCGCTGGACTAGCTCCTAGGGTCACTGCAAACTATGGGGGCTAAAATGTAATGACCTCAACAGGAAAAACCTAAGCTCACCCCTAAGGGTCTACTGGGTAGTAGAGCAGGTACTCTAGAGTAATGCATAGTATTAGTTTGAACTACATTAGGAAAAACTATATCAGTGCGAGGTATGAGGACTAACATCTACCCATGTTTGCTTGATCCTCATCAATGTGATAGGCCAACTATGTGTACCTTCAGGGCACTTTGCTTCAGGTCCTATGGTCATACTAGGGTGCCTTGCGAGTCCTACTAACATATGGTGGACTCTAGTATCAAGTAAGTGTATGTCCTAATGAGCAACTGTATGACTCACTATCGCCAGTCTAGGTCAAACACTTAGGTGTCCTTGTAAGAAGAACTAGACTATTCACCAGGTCCTAGCTAAGTTGGTCCCAAGTCAAGTATCTCACTCATTCCATAATGGAACAAGGAGAGCTGCTATAGCTCTATTGTGTGCTATGGCTCACGTAACTATCTATATGACCACTAACTGTTGTTGAAGAGGGCTCTCTGTGATAGAATGGAGGTGAGAACACCTGTGTATGTATAATGTGTCTCAAGGAGTATGAAAGCATACTTTGCATAGAACTGTGGAGTCTACATCTTGTCTGTGGCATGTGTGCTAGTCAATGTCTTCTTATCTCAATCATCTAAAAAATAGATAGTAGGACTGATATATCTACAAAAGGTGAATGTGAATATGCTCAGGTGAAAGCTTGGCTCTTTCTGACATCTATAGTTATATGAAAAGGGATTGGATCTCTCGTGGAAAATTGGTCACACTACTCTAGGATTCTAAGTGGGAGGTATCTCATCCTCATATAGTTTGACATCATTTCTCTATCTGTGGTGATGTAAGGATGTCTGTCTGAGTCATGGTGGGTAATGAAACTCTGTATAGGATACTGGGTGACTCACAAATATGGGTAGGTCCATGGACATGCCTCCAAGATCATCATAATTGGACTCCACCATAGGTGGCTAGCCTATGGAACAACCAATTAATGAGTCTAAGAGACGGCTCCTAAGTTCCTCTAGTTTAATCAACTAACAGTAGGCATGTATTTCTCGATACCATACTAGTCATGCACTTCAAACGGGCGAGGTTCAATCCACCCAAAGAACCACTATCTCTCCTCGAGTCTACGGGGACTCATAATGAGGTTTGACATGTGTCTCTTCTGCTCTTCAATGGTGTGTGACCTGTCATCCCACGCCGATTTGTAGCACTAATTTTGATTCACATGACTACTACCACAGTGGTAGACTCTCAAGCAAAGCTATTAGTTAAGATGAGCATACACTAGTGTCTTTCTAACTAGTCAGTATGATCCAGTTAGACTAAAGTCCCTATCTGCGCTGCTTGCAAGCTTGGGTAAAGTTGTCTCCTCCAGATTGGTCTGTCATCGGCTACCTACACTGTAAGTCTTAAATAGTACCACGAAGGTATCTCATATACTCGGGGTAAAAGCTAAATCTTATGTCTCAAGGTAAAGACCTAATCGTATTAGTGAAACTCAAGGAAACACTATCTCCCTAATGGACGCTTCCTTACTAAACCCATCATCTATGCCAAAATTCTAATACGAGTCAAACATCTCTCTTTGGCTGATCCAAATTATAAATGAGTTAAACTGCGTATCTGATCACCTACTAACCATTTGATATGTGTAACCCTAGTTGTGGGTCACACTTATGCAGTCACGTTGACTAAACAATTTGACCATTGTGGTCATCCCATCTAGATATCATACTATCATATTTTCTAACTCTGTCCATGCACATCTTTGCAATACACATTTGACCTAAGGATATCAGGTCAAGGCAATGGAATGCAAGATAGTTGTAACGTTCATCTTGTGTCATCACATCAAAATAATTCTAGTACACCTAACTTTCATCTATCTGGCTGACATTACCATAGTTATATCTTGTCTCTCAATCTCTGACCTACTATGCTCCAAAACTATGACATGTGGTCTCTATGTAGTGCTAAGAACATCTTCAAGTAGTTGTCCTCCTGTAGGGTGAGGTAACTACTTGGCCTTTATTTCCACAATAACCGCTCCACTCAGTTGGCGGTAGTGCAATATACAGATGGTGGTTGTGCATCACAGACAATAGTAGTGCTCATTCGGTCAGTGGTAGTGTATCATGATTGGAGGTTGGGCAATTCAGACAGTGATTGTGCATCACGGATGGCAGTTGTGCTATTTGGATGGTGGTTGTGCTACTCAAATGGTGGTTGTGAACATAGTTACAAAAATTGGAATCGGAATCGGTTTTCAAGGGAGTCATTGATTCGGATCGAATCAGTTTAAATCATTCAGGAATCCGTTCAGTTGAATCGATCCAAATGGGTCCTATACAAAAATTTTAACTTAGTCAAAATTGGTAGGTTATTAGTTATAGAACATGTCATTATGATGTCATTTTTATGTGATAATGTTTATTATATTTTATGATATTTTTCCATAATTTTTTGGTTTTTCTTTTAATTATTTGGAGTTAGTTATTATTTTTGACTCTAGTCGGAGTCGGGTCAACTTTTAATTACGAGAATGCCACCACTATTTCATCCCCTCCTTCTCTCTCCCCGACGCCGCCCATCTTC
The DNA here is from genome assembly GCA_033002965.1 of Piper betle. NCBI lineage: Eukaryota > Viridiplantae > Streptophyta > Magnoliopsida > Piperales > Piperaceae > Piper > Piper betle. Next base: position 81,953 of record JAURVB010000876.1, read on the forward strand.
CCTCCTCTGATCGTCGCTGCCACCCCCACCCCACCCCACCGCCCAGTCGCAGCCCTTGCCGCCCTATCGCCCAGTCGCCACCCCCCCTCGCCCCTCACCCCCCACCCCACCTTGCCCTCACCGCCCTGTCACCCGCTATTTCATCCCCCTTCTCTCTCCCCGACGCCGCCCATCTTCCCTCCTCTGATAGCTGCCACCACCCCCACCCTGCCCCGTTGCCCCGTCACCGCCGCTCGCCACACTATCGCCCCCCCCCCCCCCTCACCCCCGCCCTCGCCGCCCACACCCCGTCCCCTATCACCCTGTCGCTGCCCTCACTGCTAGTCCTTGCCGCCCGTCCCCTAGACGCCCCCCCTCCGGTCGCCCGTCGCCACTGCCAATTCCAAAATCGGCTCAAATCGGGTGGACTCGGCCGATTCAAGCTGAAGACCAATTTACATGTTTTTTTAACGTGGATCGTCACCAATCCAATTTAAATCGGCTGATTTTGAGTGGAATCGGCCGATTTTTGCAAACCTAAAAATCGGTTCAAATTGGGTGGAATTGGCTCGAATCAGCCGATTCAAGCCGAACACTGATTTACATATTTTTTTGACGCGGATTGTCACCGATCTAATTTAAATTAGCCGATTCCAAGTGGAATTGGCTGATTTTACAACCCAGGTTGTGAACCCATTGCTATCTCTGACATGTTTATCTCAATGTGTCTATATCCCCAGAGATAGCTACTGTCAACTTGACTTAGGCTATCCAACCATGTGTATTTGATCTGTAGGGGTCTAGATCATAGTGGTGACATGTACGGTGGAAAAATAATATTGATCCCACATTGGTCTCCTCGGAATCTTGAGTAACTATTTACATAAGCGCTAATTGGTTCTCAATAGCAATCACTGATCTGGCCTTAGTAGATCGAGTGAAATCCGGTCAACCATTTAAATCATTGGTCAAGTGTAATCTTGCTCATTCTCGATCTTTTCTTGCCTATCTATTGAAGAGTGACCAACAATACTCTTGGAACAGACATACACTAGTCGAAGAGGGGGAAGTGGTGAAGTGTCCATAGGACCGTAGATCCACCTTGCTACTCATCCTCAACCACTATTATCTCCCAGAAGTGGTCCATCCAAGTCAACTGCCCAAACTCTCATATGTGCTCTAAGTGTTCCAAGTGCTTAAGTGTTGCAATGTATCTATCTGAAGGTCTATGTTCGCCAATATAGACGCTCGGACTATGCCTAATAGATCTGTCTAGGGCACATGTGTCTCCATACTTCAAACTCCCTGTATTTATCATTTCTTATAACTTTATCTCACAATGTACACCGTGTCCCAAGGAAGGCCTGATGTGGTGACAAGAAAATAGATTGACAAGTGCTGCAATGTCCCTGGTGCTCCAAATACTCCTAGTCACTATTCATCTCAACTTCAACTGACTGAATATATGAACAATCTAAGTAATCCAAATCTTTGGCATAGTAAAGGAAAGGGCACATCTCTAAACTCATCATGACATGTCTGTGATATTGATACTGGCATATGCTGAAATCATGATCTCATATCCATCTTATAATTTCTATAAGCATTGAAAATTACATTGCGCAGACTTGATTAAGCAAAAATCTGAAACACCAAGAAAATACTAAAGGAAATACCTGTCAGCTTGGCTAAAGACAACTCTACACACTTGGCTCAAAACAAAAGTCTTCCATCTCAATCAACCAAGACAAAGCTCTGATACCAATTTGTAACACCCTGATTTTGGTTCATCTAAGAATAGAATCAGAAATGTTACGATCGAGTCAAGTCATGTTTAAAATTGTTGGTCGGTAAGACCTCGATCGATACAGTAGATCGAAACAACCTTATTGGTGTCATGAGAATGGAAGACATTGTTAAACACAGCGTCAAAACACTAAAATCATAAGTAAAAGTAAGAAAAGAAATAAATGTGTTGAGCTCAAGTGAATAAATGCATTGAGCTCAAGTGTGTGCGCATTTATTTGTCCTTCCACCAAAGTCAACTTAGGATTTGCAAGTCCTACATATATTATATGAAAAACGTCGGTAACGAGTGTTACTAGTCCGAAAAATAACTAATACAATATGGCAAATGGGTATTCCATTACCCATGAAAACTTATGAAACTTCAAGATTACTTCACACTGGGCTGTAAGCAAACATACATAAGCAAGTGTCAGCTCGCATGCACGGCTAATGTTCTTATTCATTCATAGAACGCTTACACCCTCACATCTTCCATATTTCACCCGCCACGGTACTCAAGTGGCAAAAGGAACAGTTAAGTTAGTGCCACAAATTCCGAAAATGTGATGCATTATGCAGTACCCTCATACAATGCACTACCTCAGGGTTTAAAGGAGTACTAGTGCGATTGATACATATTTCCATACTGCTCACTCTCTTATTCGTGAAATCCGTAAAAAGACGCATATTCATATAATAGGCTTAGGAAAAAGGCTTGTATCATATATTTCTGGAGCTTTAGTTCGAAAACAAACAAGTGGATCTTATCCTTGTAGTTTTATTGAACATGTGTAGGAACACGACTAAATGTCCTAACATTGGAGGGATCCATTAAAATTCCGCCAATGTTGTCCTATGTATAGACCATGATTAAACTCTACACACAAGGACTCAAGCAGAGAGAGAGAGTCCTGCGGACCTGTGGTCCAAGCTCAAAGCGTATCTACATATCTACAGCGAGCACAGACTCCAAAACCTATATCAAAACCTAATACTAAGTAAAATACAAACATCTCTATATTACGCATGCTCGTGGTATACACTTATATCATCAATACATCCTAATAAATAAAACAATGCTAATAAACCTATAAGTAAATATGTGGCACAAAAGTCGTGACATTATAATAATAAATAATAAATAATTAAATAAGAAAATGTACTCATAGATAATTAGATAAATAATAAATGCGTAAACATGAACAATACTCTAATCATAAAATAATTATATAATTATACTATATAAATTACGGGCACACGAATAAATATCAACATATACCATGTTAGTGAACATATAAATACAATAAATATATAATAATAATTCAATAAATAAATAAATAAACAAATAGTTAATACTCATTAACCATGAATATTAATAATATCATAGTCATACAATATAAGAATACATAATAAAATACAAATAAATAATAATATACACAAACAAACAAATAAATAATATATATATATATATACAATTTAGTAAACATAATAAGACAAATATTCATAAGTTAATATAACATTAATAATGACAAATAATCATGTAAACATTCATCATATATGATAAATATATAAATAAAATTAAATAAATAATAATGAATAAATAAATAAATAAAACAATTAATGAAGAAAATTAATTATAACATCCAATCATGCTAAATCATGTAAATATGCATCACAACTAACATAGAGGTTCTTGAATTACCGAAAACGGTCCAAAAATAAGTTGAACCAGACCGAATCGACCTGAACGAGACCAAGTCAAATGGGTTAAAACAACTTGTTCTGGGTTAATTAGCAAATGGGCTAGGTTGACTGGGTGGACATGAACTGGAATGATGGAATTGGACACGGCCTGGTGAGCTAGTTAACACGAATAGGCCAGTGGACGCAGACGCAAAAGTGGGTAGGTGAAAGCAAACGCGGGCTAGTGAATGCAACACAGGCAAACAGGCCGAACAGAGGGAAGCGGTGCCCGTCATCGGAAAATGCCAACGGCTACATGACTGCGGTCATTGCTGGTTAGGATTGACTGGCCATGTAACGAGGAACCTGATGGTGGTGGCGATCAATGGCGATCAGTAGAGTCCAGCTAGTGGCTCGCCGAAAAATGGCCGAAAAACAGCGGCATCGCCATGTGCAGCCACATTGCCGACAGTAATGCCGGTCATGGCAGAGGTCAGTGTATATCTCAAATAGAAGATCTCGGCGAGGGAAAGCTCTCGGGGTGGTCGGATCGGCCAGAGGTGGCTCATCGGTGCAGAAAAATGACTCAAACGGTGATGGCGGCAGCCACAAACTCGGCTTTAAGAACTCTTGTTGCTGGCGATGCCTGCGGCGGTGCCGACGATCGTGAAGGGTATGGATAGAAAGCCTGCCATGAGGTGGTCATGGTGGTGCCGGTCCAGTGGCCAAGGGTGAGGTAGAGACTCCTTAGCGACAAGCTGAAGTGCCGGCAGTGTTAGGGTGTAACTTTGAAAATCATTCGAAATCTCTATGGACATAAATAGGTAAAGATAAGGCTGAGTGTACGGCTCATTTCTTGCCACATGGCACTATTGGGACGTTTGACAACTTGTGACCTAGTAGGGCCCACATATGAGTATATGTAATATATATATATATATATATATATATATATATATATATATATATATCTATATGGACGAAAATAACACAACATGATTTGATTTACTTTTAATAACTTAAACTCTAATACCCTATTTCGTCATCTCGTGGTCTTCAAATCTTCAAAATAACCGTAATTGAGTCCGGAGCATCAAAAAACGGTGGTTAGTTTTATCTTAATCTGAAATCGGGAAGGACTTCAAATTATTCCTGGAGCGATATTGGATTAAACCGGACTACTTTGGGTTGGTTCATATCAAGTAAATACCAGACCAGAGCTGTAAGCAGGAAGGGACTTTTCTAGTTGCGCCAAGCTGCAGGCAGTGTGTGGTACACGGCTTAAATCAGGTTGCAAATCTGAACAGTTTGAGGGGGAGCTCTTCACGGTCGGGAGCACAGACAGACAACAAACCTGGACAACTGTAAACAGGCCCAGTGGATCCGAATGTTCGGTGCGGTGCAATGTCGCATTTGGGTGCTCCGCGACAGCGTTTTTGATGACAGTGGTGTTTGAATGTAGCGGGGCTTGACTTGGGATCGTATCGGGAGACCAGAGTGATCTTTTGAGGCAGTGAAGTGGCCTAAGGCGGACTGCGTTGGCCGGACGAAGGTTGGATAGCTGGCTGCGTGCTGCTGTCGTACTGCTCCGGCGGGCTTCTTTTGGGTAATTTTTTGGTTGCCGGTGGCTTTCCTGGTGGCGGATCTCAGCTAATTCTTGTCTAGGGCTATGACAGGAGGACCATGGTCGTGACAAATCTGTCGGAGGTGGCTTGGGTCAGCCGGGCGGAAGCCGGGAATGTTCTGGTCCTACGACTTTTTGCAGTGCCGGCCAGAAATCGCTTGAGACATTTTCGGTGACCGGTGGCTATTTCGGCGGTGGTTCTCGGCTGGGTGGTGTTGGGGGCATTTCAAGCTCTGATTTGGTAGGCTTGGGGGTCGCCAGAGGTGCTGCTCTGGCGAGGGGCTCCTCCCCTTCCTCCCTTCTCTTCTTCTTCTTTCCAGCTTCTTTGTTCTCTTCTCTTTTTCTCTGAGCGAACTCTCCTTCGATTAGCTTTACTATTTAAGGTATGCAATCCTCATCCTATCCTCCTTATCTTCTCTTTTCTTCTTATCTTTTTCCTTAGTTTTGGAAACCACCGTAACGAGGCCATAAACTTGGCTTGGGTGTAGGGGTCGATCACATGGTAGTTGGGTGCATAAAGGGTCTGATCACATGTGGATGAACATTGTTAAAAAGACATGCAGGTAGAAAAATATGCGACATGTATTATTAATACATCATTATTACAAAACATGAAAAACAAAACCAAAAAAGATCATATTTACATCTATACCAAACCAAAAGTTAAGATAAGTTGATCTAACAAACAGAGAAGATAAAGAAAACTGTGAATGTATCAGAAGTTCCATAGCCGAAAGACTCCCTCTTCATCCAAGTGCTGATCGACTAAGGGCCAAAGAGGTGGCCCAAACGGTTCTAGCTCATTGAAATCCCCCAAGGATCGACCAAACCATGATCTCTAGTGTCAGCAATTTCTACAATCTGGCACTCTTCTGATGAAGTAGAGCAAGAAGAAGCCGGCAAAACCGTCAGAGGAGACGCCGGCGGCATTAAGGTACCGGAGGCCGCAGCAGCAGCCAACCTTTTGATGGACTTGGGAGAAGAAAGGGAGTCATGATCATGGTCATGGGGAAGATGGTGTAGAGGTGACTCGTCTGGGAAATTGAGGGATGCAGAGGAGCCCTTGAGGCAGATGAGTGCAACATCATAGGCTCTAGCAGCAGCCTCTGGAGTGGGGTATGAGCCCAGCCATATCCTTTTCTTCTCATTTGGAGCTCTTATCTCAGATACCCATGAGCCCCAGCTCCTCATTCTCACTCCTTTGTATAGCTGCCTCTTCTTCCCCACTTGCCCCCCTTGTTTGTTTCCATTACCTCTAGTCTTTGCCATGCATTTAACTTGATGAACTTGAAGCTTGATGGATATGGTAGAAAATGTTGAAGAATGTCAATGTTTTTGTGGTAGTAATGGTAGATGGGGGAGGTTGGGGGAAGAAGGCGGTAGCATGATTCATGCTAATTTATAGTGGTGGTGGCATCTACGTATGTGCTTAATAATTCAATGAATTAGGATTAGATACATTCCATTTTATAAAATAGAATAAAGTTTAAACCTGAAATTGGGGTATAGAAAGGTGTTTTCATCAATGGGCCAGAGACGTCAAGTTCTTTTATACCCCTGGCATGAGTTTTGGGCAAGGTTTATAGCCTAACTTTCTTGCTTTCTGACTTAATTTTTAGTTTGTTCTGAACAAAAAGAGGATTGTTCGCTGGTAGTTATTAACTCAAAGAATAATGGCGTGCAGTTATTCCGGTTTAAAATCTTTTGATCCACGAAAAAGGATAAAACGATGAAATTGATAATTCTAGTCACGTTGAAAGACTTATTTGAAGTTATAATTCATTTTCTATTATTAGTATAAATAACTAACTTAACTTACTAGAATTATTAATTTTATTTTTAATCAATACCATTGACCATGAAAACATTATCCACTCGTGAGTTAATATGTTGCAATTTACCATCTTATTTATTTTAGATGTTAAATTTTAGTGTCTAAAAAGATTCTCAGATGCTACTGAAAATGCTATCAATTTATAACTTGTGACTAAAAATATAATTAATTGGGTGATATACCCATTTATAATTATAATTATAATTATAATTAAGTTGTAAGCTATCCATTGTTAAGTGTTCTCAGGTGCAAATCATAGTTTGGAAATTCTGGACTCAAACTGCAACTCAACATCATATGTTACTAAGTGAAATCGATTGTAAGCCAAATTATTTATACTATTTTTTTCTATTTAGTAAATAAAAAGACTCTTTTTGACATTAATAGATAATAATTTATAATATTTTAAATAATTAATTTAGCTAAATTATAATATATATATATATATATATTTTAATAATTTTTATTACGTAGATTTGAAAAGTCAATCACAAATTATGGTGTCATGGATGGAGTTTGACATAAAAAATTACAAAATAGTGTAACTGACACAACAAATATTTGGAATAAAAAATGTTTTAAAATTATACCATATACAAAGTACTTGATGTTAAATAAGAATACAATTTTAGATTCTACTTTATGATTTATAACTTCTTGGCTCCATTGTTGTGGTCTGCCAGCAAAGTGACTTACTCATGGATGCACTGCAAATCATTTTCGTCCAAGGGAAATTTAGCGAAGTTAAAGAAATGAAATTGAAATTTGTACAATACCATATAAAAAATATTGACCATGTATGAAGTTTTTTTAAAAAAACAGCATCATGAAATTGTACTCATCTGTGAGAAGGTCGAGAAGCTTAAACTAAGTATATCACAAGAATCCAATAGAAAGGTTTAATGGGGTTAGGTCTCCAGCTGTCTAGAAACTGTTAGACGCGTGATGAGTCATCCCTTCGTTGGATTAAATATTAAGAAAGTGTAAAGTTTATGAGATAGAGAACAATTATATACATATATAATTAATAAATATATATAATATAATTGAGAACCCTCCTCCCGCATGACAACCGAGGCCCATCTCTGTCTGAGTTAAGATTTATTGGCAAAGTGAGGAAGACGACATGAACCCCTATTATCTATGTTACAAGCAGTTATCTCATAGTAAGCTTTTATGATAGTTTTTACTACATATAGGCTCGTAAAAATTGTTAGTAGTATTGGGGTTTGCCAAGCTTGTTATTGTGGAACAGTAATAATTAAAATTATAAATCAAATAAATTAAATCCCTACAAATCTTTAGCTGTACCATTAAATAAATCAATGATGAATAAGTGACAAGTAGAAGTAATTAACACTCAAAGCAACTACCAAAATAATTTAGAACTTACTCACTTAATAATTTAAAGCGAACTAGTCAACTATGAGGATGTTAAGTGATTGTGCACTCAAGATACTAAGAAATTAGTAAGATGTATCAGACAAAGGTAGTTAAATACTATACAAAAGATACAAGATTTTAGTAGTGGTTCGAAACTCAATCACCGCTCTCCTATGCTTTTATTATCCAATGTAAAGGTAGGTTTTCTTAAACGCTTACATACTTAGAAACAATCTACAAGCCTTCTTTCACTAACTCTACTTAAAACTAAAAAGTAAAACCCAACCTGTCGACCGGTGTTTTACCAAATTTTGTGTTTGGCTTGATCCAGGTAGAACACAGTCAGTTTGGTTCGATTGGTATGGTGCTAATGGGATCTGTTTTGTGGTGTTGTGGACTTGAACATTGGGTGTGTCCGCTGTTAAATTGTTTCGGTCCTTCCCAATTGCCAAGTCGGTACACATGTTTTACAGTTGTTTGGTGTAGCTAGGACTGCGCATTGTGTGAGGTCATTTTGCAAGCATTCAGGTGTACCCCCTTGCCCTAGTCATGCCTTAAAAGTCGTCTTTCATTTCCCCTCCCCCTCCTTTTTCTTCCGTTTTCCCTCTTTTTTCTCATTTTTTCCCCTTCTGTGGTGCTGTGTGTGGTGCAAGGGTGCCCCTCAGCCCAGCGCAACGGTGCCCCCTTTGTAAAACCCGTGATTCGAGTTAGGGTTTTACGTTACCGAACCAGTCGGTTCGACCGTTGGTTCGAGTCGAGTCAGTTTCATGAACCGCGTGCTGAGTCGAGACCAGCCGTGAGTTATGAGCGATGAGAGTCAGATGTACCTGAATATATGATGATAACGTCGAGAAGATGGTGAGATACGAGTTATCTGAATATATGAAAGTATGCAGTATTTTTTTCTTTTTATATGTTTGATCGTAGAAATAGTTTTAGGCCGAATAACGCGTTAGGACGCGTTGGATTATATTCGGGTGGGTTATTAGTTATAGAGCATGCCATTTGGATGTTGTTGTGTTTGTTTTATTTTATGTGAATTTTTCCATATTTTTCTAGATTTTTTTAGAATTTATTACGAACTAGTTATTATTTTGACTCGAGTAGGAATCGAGTCAACACTTATTTACGAAACTGCCACTAGACACATTTCTTCTCCACCCCCGACCTTTTCTCCCCCACGCCCAAACCCTAGCTGCCGCCGCCCCTGTTCGCGCGCCGCCGCCACCACGGCCGACGCCGCCTGGCCGCCGATCGACGCCGCCCCGCCCCGCCGTGTCGTCGCCGTGTCGCCCCGCCCAATCCCGGCCACCGTCGCGCCGCCACGACGCCGGAATCGCCCCGCGAACCGCGACGCGCCGCCCACTGATTCCGCCGCCGTCCGGGCCGCGCCGCCGCCGCTGTGACCCCGACGACCACCCCCTCGCCGTCGCCGACGTTTCCCCCATCGTCCCGACCACCGTCGAGGCCGGCCGGAGCCTCGATCGGAGAACGCCGCCACCGCCACCCATTTTCGACGCCGCCGTCGACGGCCATCGCCGCCTCGGCTACCCTGTTTGACACCACCATTGGACCGAGCTCGTCGAGCTGGTGCCGATAGACCCCCTGATTGCCCCGTCCCAAATCATCGCCGGAAAACCGTCGGAATCCGCCGGAAAACCGCCGACACTCGCCGGAAAACCGCCGGAACCGCCGGAAATTGGATTTGTGGGAAATTCGCCGGATCATCCGCCGAACGCACCCGGTCCAATCTGATCGGACTTCGGACGCCGCTAGGTGCCGAATTCGAGTTTCGAGCCACGAAACGGAAACCCTAGCCGTCGCCGATTTTCGACGACGCGAGGTATAATTTATTTTAATTTAATTATTTGAAAGTTTTGATTATTAGAATTGCATGCTAGGATTGGTGAATTGTGTGTTAGAATAATATATATAAATGTAGATTTGATTTAGGATAAAAATATGAAATTTGTGTGAATTGTGTGGTGTTAAAAATAGAAGTTATGAAACTAATTAGGGTTATTAAGTAATAATCATGATCTAATCAAACTAGCTTAAGTAGACTCGCTAGAATTGATATAGGTTGATGTGTGTTGATTGACGTGTGATTGTGTTGATTGTGTGTGTATGCTATAGGATATGTGATTCATCATGCGGGCGTTAGTTTTTAGCTTGATTGTGTAGGTACGGTGTAGGAGCTCGCCGCCTAGGCGCGTGGACCCGTTTGGAGCTTCTACCAGGTCCGTTTAGGACTCGTTCTCTGATTTACGCTACTCTCTTGTGTATTTGACTTATTATGTGCAGGACGAGTTAAGTGGCGTTTTATCGAATCCCACTTAACTCGGGCCATTTAGCCAACGATTTTCCGGATTAATAACCCTCGAGGATGAGATCCCTCGAGTTTGTTTTCGAACTTCAGATCCAGCTCACGTTGCCTTCGGGCCTATTGTATAAATCCCAACCCAGACCTATATATATGTATAGTTTTCGTGTTTTTGTGAGAGACTGAATGAGGGAAATCCGACTACCGTGCTACGCGAGCGGGCACGTGTGTGTCGACAGTGGGCTCTGGAATGGTGTGCGGGCCGTTTCATTCCCGAGGGATCCTGACAACTCCACCTTTGAGTTCCTCAAACCCGGAGAAGTGTGGAGGTTCACGGGTACTGCATTGCAGCGCATGTCTAGACTTGTGGTTTCAAAGGGTACTGAAGGCGACTGCCTGAGAGTACTCGGCCTTCGTGCTCAAGGCCAGGAGTAATATGGAAGGTGCAGAGGGCGGATAGGAACGAGATTTGACGCGAGAAGCAATAGAGAAATGGCCGAGGCATGAGAATGTGAAAGATAGGGGGACGCTGTCGACCCGATGGCGACGGCTCCCGTATGTGCCCTGATGAGAGTTCTTGAGGAAGTATATGGTTTTGATTCAACAGGAGAGTTTGCTCTCCTGTGCCAGATTGATATTAGTTATTTTCCGGGCCGGTAACACTCGTTACTGACGGTTTTTCTATATATATGTAGGTGAGGAATGCGAGCGATGAAAGCTGTCGGGACTGCGGAGGAGCAGCACGGAACCGCGCACACATGTACCTGCCGCGTGTAATGTATAATAATGATGTGTTAATGCTACGTGAATGATAATTTGGATGTGTTTGTTTAGATAAATTGCTTGATATGAAATGAATGGATAAATGTGAATGAGTAGTGAGTTTGGAGTTCAGACTCGGCTCAGGTAAAAACGAATGAGATAATGGTTGAATGTCATGGTAGATTAGTATGTGTTACCGTATTTTTATAAAATAGTATATATTTTCTTTTGGTTTCTCATTTATTATTTTGTCTTGTCTTTGCTTGTACATCATAGCATGCATGTAGGACTACGTTAGAACCCACGCATCCCATCTATGCATTTCATGTTTGCATCTCCATCTTGAGACACCGAGGGTAGATCCGGGTCGGCTTAACCGAACCCAGTAGATTAGCGAACGGTTCGGTCGCCGGTGACATTTCCGGGTCGGTTCACGGGTGAGCCGAAACGGGGTGTTACACCCTTGCACTGGCACTTTGGCGGGGGGTGTTAAATCTCCCATCCGTCGACCATTTTCCCCCTCCTCCGTTGTTTGCCACCTCTTGCCAGTGCCCCCACCCCTTTTTGGCCGTCGTCATAGCCACTCCCTCATCTTTCTTTCTCCTCCCCTCCCTCTTCCTCCTCCCATTTTTTTCCCCACTGAGATATACCATTCCCTCCTCATTCTTTTTGTTTTTCATGTATGTTAATGATTGTTTGCATGTAAAAGCCCTGATTAAGCATGTAGATAACTAGATCTTTATCTCATCTTCTAGATTGCATGATAAAAATGTGATTCGTATCGATTTGTTGTTGTTTTTGCGAATAAAATGTAATAAAATATTCTTGTTGTCCTAAATCATGAAATCTACCAACTAATACACCTAATAACTGTTGAAATTATAAAAAAAGATTAAAACTTTGTCATTTTTGGACCACGTGCAAGCTACATCATTTTGACTTGTCTCCGTCTCGAGTCAAGTATCACAACTAACTCGTATTAAATCCTTAAAAAATTCATAAAAATCGGGAAAAATCCCGTAAAATCAAACAACAACAAAAAAAAATTATAATGGTATGCTCTAGAACTATCAACCCACCCAAACTGCCCGAACGCGTCCTAACGCGGTAAACGGCCTAATACTAATTCTACGATCCACTATATATAAAAATAAAAACAAATGACTGGCATACTCTCATATATCTGATAACTCATTCTGTTCTGCTGTGTTCATGACGTTATCATCATATACTTGGGTACGCATGACCCTCATAGCTCATACACGCGACTGGCATTGGCTCGGTACACGTGTCCTGAAATTGACTCAACTCGAAAAAATAACGGTCGACCCGACCGGTTCTAAATATAAAACCCTAACTCGAATCGTGGGTTTTACACCGGGTGCTGGCATTTGGGTGGGGGGTGTTATATCCCCTACCCGCCAGCCTTTCTTTCCCCTCTTCACCCCTTTTTCTGCCGTTGCTGCCGCCACCCTCTTCCCTCGGTTGTCGTCCAGCTCCATTTGCCACCTTCTCCTTTTTTCTCCTTCTCGTCCCCTCTCCTTCCTCCTCCTCCTCTGTTCCCTGAGGCACGTGCCTTCTTCTCCATTCTATTCATTTTTCGTGTACAGTCTTAGCGGTTGCATGTAAATCTTCCTAATTAAGCACGTAAATAGTTAGATTGTCGTCATATTATGTAAATCTTCTAGTTTTCTAATTGATTTTGTATTAAAAATGTGATAATTTTTATTTGTTGTGTTTTGGCTAATAAACTATAATAAAATATTCATGTTTGCCTAGATTTATGAAATCTACCAATTAATATACCTAATAACGGTCAAGCAATAAAAAGACTAAAACTTTATGATTTTTTACAACGTCCATGTAATCTTGTTTCACGAGCCAAGTGATAATTTGATTAAATAATTAAAATAATAATATTTTAACTTGTATTTGATCGTGAATTAATTGCAGTATGAAAATCTTAAGTCAAATGTGATTAACTTAATTATCTTAATTAAGTAAACAATATAAGATTATTTTAATAATGATAATCTATGATTCATAGACACGGGCATGAGTTTGACTCGAGGTCTTTCAAGTTCTCTATATTAAAGTTGTTACGGAGAAATTATCATTGGGGTTCAGTTTAAGTAATTCACCTGAAACCTTAAATTACTTTTCATAATTTTCACAAGATCTTCGTCTTGATATTTGAATTTATTTTTACAAAATCTTATTCAGTGGTTATGATATGCTCAACATGTGAATGACGTGTGCTTTTTGTGTTGCGTGTTCAACTTTCTGCCCTTGCATGCCATGTCTTTTGCCGCTGTCATTTCATACAAACATCATTTAAGGTTGGAGTAGTGGTCTATATTTGCTAGACCATGTGGAGTCGAGCTCGTCGAACTAGGACATGGAGATTGCCTTGTTGGTCCGTTAGGACTCCTCCCTACTTGATATGTTGCTTGGTTCTATCACAGTTATGTTTATATTGTAGGATATAGTTAGTGGTTCTTTATTAGATTCCATTACCTACAAGCCATCTTATTGGTTTTTAGAATTAATAAAATTTTAAGATTGAGATCCCTTGATGAGTTTTTGAATGATGGGATCCCGCTCAAAAATTGCTCTAATGCTACTTATCAACCCTTCCTAGGCCTTATATGTATTGTATTATTTTAGGATTTTTATGCACACATGATAGATGGGAGCGTGACACCCACCGAGGGGCTTACTTGGTACTCACCTGTGATGCCCAATTTGGCAATTAATATTTATTATTAAATTAATTATGATTATGATTATCAGATATAGTACTTGTTAGCAGTGTATATTTAGAATGAGCATGTTCTCCACTGAGTATATCCGAACCATGCATTTTAGTGATCAATTTAGGTATTGGTCACGGGCATGTTGCGGTCGACCAAATTCTAGCTCATGCGTAATACTGGCACATTATCGTCAAGTATCCCGATTTGTGTGCATGTATATCTTAGCAATTATAATTAAGTATTCAGGTTGATGATGTGGAAATGTGGAGATTTCTGTTTTCATGATGAAGTTTCTCGTGGATGATAAGTCATCCATTTACATGCTTAGAAATGTTTTCTGTAGTTATTTTTGGATTGCTAGTCTTTTGATTATTGACGTATGTTTTTTATATAGTGTGGTATTGTAGGTTTGGTCGGAGGGACCCTAGGATGAAGAATGACTAATGGGGATGTTGACCTATTTGTTGGCATTGTGTGTGCTTACTCATGATGTGTAGGCCGGTGGGTTGTTGATGTAAATATTATATGGGTCTAGTGGATGAATATAATCATCCATGTGAGGACAGTGAGTTATATAATGAGAATAGTATTTTGAGCTAATGAGTTATTTTGAATCATGTATAAGAGCCCGCGGGCCTTTGAATCACGAAATTATCCTGTCTTAGAATATATGAAAGTTATTATTACTAACCTGTGTTTGAGTTGTTTTGGAAATGGTATACTCTAGGGTACATAGGTCTAAACGTTTTGTGCAAGGATTCTCCAAGCCCCGAAGTGTTGGAATTGAAAGATAAAATTAACCTAGGGCCCATGTAAAGACCAGACAAACCCACTCCCTGAAGAATGTTAAAATGTGTTGTAAATAATCTATGAATGTCATGTGAATGAGGTGGAACACCTCTTGTATGTTTCTTCGTGTTAAAGGTGTGGAATGTGAGTGTGTGTGTGTGTTTTCATAAATTGTGAAATTATACATGTTTGTGAAATTTTTTCAACTTCTTAGTTACAAGGGAGACTCTTTCGGATTTTTTCTATAATTTGAAGTCTCCTTTGCAATTTGGATTAATTTAGGATGTCTTATATGCATGAGCCCAATCTGGGATTCTGTGTTTGTTTTTTGTGTGATCATGCATATTTTAATTGTGCATTTAAATTCCCTTGAGCTTTCTATCTTTTGACATCTCGAATGGTTAAGTTTGCCCTGTAGGTTGGCTTTGCATTTTAAATGAACAAGAGCAGCGGTCTAAGATTAATACTTTGGCTCGGTTTACATTGCGAGCCAAATTGGAGTGTTATATAACAGGCATGGGTGTGAATTGACTCGATATCTCAAGTGGCACTCTCAAAGCTCGTAGAATCCTTATGATCCAATATCTTTCAACTTCTACTACTGCGAAGTCGATAAGACAAAATTATCACTAGGGTTAAGTTAAATAATTTAAATGCCAACCTAAGTTATTTTTCATAATTTTACCGAGATCTTGTTCTCGATTAGAGCGTCAGGTGCCTCGTGTCAATTACCCTAAGTTTTCTGTACACATTGACATCTTAAATTAGAATTTAAGTATGTGGGTTAAATCCTAAATGTATTCCTTAAAATACCAAGATTTTTATCTCGACATCCTTATTTGTTTTGCCAGATTCTCGTGCAATTTTAGATGTGCTCAGCATGTGAATGTGATTGATGTGACGTGTCACGTGTTTAATTTTCTACCTTGCATGCCTTGTCATTCACTGCATCTAGGACTATTGCATATCACTACACGCATACCTCATACAGGGTTTGACTAGCGGTCAGTTTTGCAAGGCCGTGCAGAGTCGAGCTTGTCACTGTAGGACGAGGAGCTCTTCTCAGGTCTATTAGGACTCCCCTTCTACTTGATCTACTGCTTGGCTCACATGTTTTATTTTCACATTGTAGGATGTAGTTAGTGAAGTTTTATAGAATCCCACTCTCTAAGGGCTATCTTATTGATTTTTAGGATTAATAAAACCTCAAGGAAGAGATCTTTTAATGAGTTTTCACAAGTGCAAGATTTAGCTCAAAAATCATAGTTTAGTGCCATTTGAATTAATCCAATCCAGGTCTTGTGCTTATCATATATTTTTGGATTTTCTGTGCACGCATAGTGGATGGGATAGTGACGCTAATCGAGAGGCTTGGTCGGTACCCACTTATGGAGCTTGTTAGTGATTAATTATGTGATTTTTGATTATCAGGATAGTACTTGTGAGCAGTGTTTATCTCAGCATGTGTGTGCTCTCTATCGAGTATGTCTGGATCAAGTTATGTTTTTAATTGTGATCAATTAGGCCCTATTGGCCATAGGCCATTGACTAAATCCCGGCTCATGCATAGTATTGATATGTTAGTTTTGAGTATTCTGGTTTGTGTGCATAAATATCTTTGTGATTATGATTAGGCCCTATTACCCGAATTATGATTATGATGCGTGTGTGGATAAGTTTTTAATTTTTTCAATTTTTTCCATGGATAATGAGTTGATCATTTGCCAATTTTTATTTCCCTTATTAGTTATTTAGGACTCAGTGACGCTTGTTGCTAACACATTTTCTTATATTTATATAGGTGAGTGTTGTTGTTATTTTTATGTAGCACAAGTGCATGTATCAAACAAGTAATAAAGTGATGAGTGAGTATCGTTCTCATGAAGATTTGATGTCTTAACCTTACTTATTATTCTAAGGTGTTAAACTATACTTAACTAACAGAGTGATAAAAAAAGGAATCAACAAAATAAGATAACAACAAACAGTAAAGAATCTTAACTATCCTGATAAGAAATCGATGCTGGGTATAAAACTAGTAGCAAGTAATATTTAATATGCAAATATAGATAATCCATGAATCAAACTAATAAAGTTCTTTCAACCAAATGATAGAACTGAGATGGTTAACTTCACTTAGTTTAGTTTGTAACGTAAAATTGCTAGTCCTATGTATTCGCTTATGATGTGTGTTAATATCTAGAGAAATAATAGTAATTGTAAAGGGCTTCCGATATGTATTACAATTTACCACCCTAACCTCATTCCACATTCCTGTGTAAACAAGACCAGGTTAATACATTACGAACAACTCCTATATAGGGATATTTATGATTCTAATGTATTCCTACAGTTAAAATCATAAACTATTTCATCCAAAGAAATTATTGATCTGCCTATTCCTAGTGCTTGGTAGAATCTCTTACTCGTACAAGAGTTAGTTAAATCTTGAAACATCAAGAATTGAAATGAAACCATCAACACATAATCACACACAAAGAGATAGATAATAGTACTTACATTATATTTATACTAAGATCCATTGTCATCCAAAATTTATACAAAATTACCTCCTATGAAAGGTTTACAAAACATCATTAAACACACCAAGAAAACAACACAAGAAGAAGAAGAAGAAGAAGAAGAAGAAGAAGAAGAAGAAGAAGAAGAAGAAGAAGAAGAAGAAGAAGAAGAAGAAGAAGAAGAAGAAGAAGAAGAAGAAGAAGAAAGAGATAATCCAAATCTGGTTTGTTGATGTCCTGACATTGATCTTCTTTCCAAATGCGGTTGCTTCCTTATAGCTTGATTGTACGGCTTCTTCTTCACAAACTCTTGTAGCTTCTCCCTCCTATAGATTAGAACGCTTAAAAACTTAAGACTCCAAGGTCTAGAAGAAGAGTATGTGGGTGAAGAAGGGAGCTCTCTTTCAATTAGTGTGTATGTAAATATATAGCTGTAGTTGAGTGACTTCCTCGAATCTTCCCAACTTCTTCCTACCAACTTCCTAGCCATTTCTTAGAAGCTTCCTATTTGTTTAAGTACTAGGAGTATACTCAGCACAATCATTTCTCCAAATAGGGAGTGATTATCTTTTGTTCCCTTGTTCCCCCCTTGTTTCCTCAATAGTGTTGTGGAGTTGGTAAGTTCTTGTTCTTTTGAAATCCTCAATAGCTTTAGGTGAGTGTGTTTCATTCTTGTTCATTAAGGTGTTCATCTGACAGCTCATAGTTGTGGGCTTAGCCAGCTTAGGTGGATATTTCCACTAATCAAAAGCATGTGCTGAATTTGTAGAATTACAGGTCTGACAATGTGTAGAATTGTTCCCCAATTGGTAGCTACCATAACTAGTCCACCCTAGGATAAGTGTTTCTAGAGTTGATTCCCATTTGCACGTATGTTTGGGCAGATCATGTCTTTGAAGGAAACATTATAATTACAGTAGAATAAATCATAATTTGCAGGATTTGGTGGAGATGCCACTATTATCTACTTGTGAGTCTTCTTCCTCCTTTATAGTGAGGTGCAATTGATTAGCATTCACCAACTTATTGATGATGAAAATTTCACACTTCCCTACAAAAGACGATTTTACTCAAAATCAAACTTGATTATGCTATATTTCTAACTTTATTTGTATTCTTGAAAATTTTTATTTCTTAGAATAATCGATAGAGAAAACAATACCATGGCATCAAAATTGGGCATAAAAAATACAAAAATAATAAATCTCTTTAAGAGTTATCAATGAGTTATTGTGGTGTTGGCTGGCTTAGGTTCATGCATCACGAGGAGGCTAGGCCATGTGTTGTTTTCTTATTGCAACATTTTTGTTTGTATTGTATCTCCTCCTTCTCGCTTTGTGAGGAGGTGTTAATGGTTGTAGTACTGTGGTGTGATTTGTGGGGCCTTGGGCCATTTTGAAAACAACACACATGCCTAATCTATTTTGTGCAAGAATTATCAAAGTATCAGAGTCCTAGAACTGAAGGTTAAATAAATCTCAGGTATGGTAAATCATATTACCTGTACAGGTTCCGGAAGCAAAGAAGAAACATGAGTGGAGGAGCTTCTGAGGTTTATTTTGCAAGTTGAAGGGCCCATGTGAAAACCAAATAAACCATCGACTTGAAAAATATAAATTTTTTTTGTAAATGCAATGTGTTGGCATGAGAATGAGGTGGAACACCTCCAAATATAAAATATGGTTGTAAATGCGATGTGTTGGGATGAGAATGAGGTGGAACACCTCCTAAATGTTTCTATGCGTGGTAATGAGAATTTTGGAATGTTTTATGTATAATTTTATAATTTATGAACTATACATGCGAAAATTTTTTCAGTATCCTAATTATACGTGAAACTCTGCCGGATTTGTTATGAAAATCTTAATCTCCTTTGTAACTTACACGCATTTTGTAACGACTGAGCATAAAATGCAAATTAATGGGCCTAAGTCATTCTTCAAAAGTAGTTAAATAAAGTTGAGATTTATAATCAATTCCCACTAATAAATAAGATCTTACCTTAATAGGAATTAGATGTCAGACTAAGTTGAAGGATCTCATAATCCACCTATTTTAAGAAATTTTGTCTTCAAAACTCTTATACTCGGCTTGTTGCTAACCCTAACCCACATCCTTCTGTGGCCCGTAACTAGTAATTGCTGGCCCACCCACCATCTAACACAAAACCAAGTTACTCTCATACTATTTGTGACAACCCAGCTTAAAGTACAAACTAATGTGCCTAAGTTATTTTAAAAAATGGTTAACTAAAGTTGCATATCTATAGTTTATTCTCATTAATAAACACGATTTTACCCAAATAGGTATTAGATGTAGGGTTAAGTTGACGGATCTCACTTATATTGGATGTTCTATTTGCATGAACCTAGCCATTGTGGTCATTACATGTTTTTGGGTGTTTTGTCTATACATTAGATTCTCTCAAGTTTTCATCTTTTGACGACTTGAGTGGTTTAGATCTTTAGGGGTTGTTTTTGCATTTTAATGACTTATAAATTAGCATCCTAAAGCTTATTATTTCGATTCGGTTTATAAACAAGCCGAATTCGAATCAAGGTGTTACAAACAAAGGTTGCACACCTCTAACAACCTAAAGTTATACAACAACTTGAAAAGCTAAACGTGCTTCTCTTTTAAGCTTTCTTTAAGAGCCAAGTGCCTCCTCCTTTCTAAGCTATCTCAGAATCAAGAAACTAATACCTTCATAAGATATAAAGCACAGGAGCAATCTATTTCCACACCTTTGTAGGGAGTTCATCAAGTCAGATATCCATGAAACACGACCCGACCAAATCTTAATTGTTCAAGTTTGGTATCTATGTAATAGGGTTTGGTTTTAGAC
The DNA here is from genome assembly GCA_033002965.1 of Piper betle. Taxonomy (NCBI): domain Eukaryota; kingdom Viridiplantae; phylum Streptophyta; class Magnoliopsida; order Piperales; family Piperaceae; genus Piper; species Piper betle. The sequence continues at coordinate 102,241 of JAURVB010000876.1, forward strand.
AACTGGGTACCTATTTTATAACTATCGACTTTGGTTTTGGGTACTGAGTATTGGGTACCCGGTATCAATAATATAAAATTTAAAAAATATTGTATTCTTACTATAATTTGTCATAAAAATATGTTTGTTTATATATAAAACTAATATCTAATCAATTTTATTTATTTTTATATTAGCCTAATTACTCTCACACTTTTAAATAATTATTTTTACTTAATTTTTTATAATATTTTTTTAATATCATAATTGGGTTTAAATGTTCGGGTTCGGGTTTGTAAACAATAAATTATCAGATTCGAGTTCGGGTAGTGAAAATTTATATGGTAAATGGTCGGGTTTGGTATGAACATTTAAGCTAATTGGCATGTTTAATTTAGCTAATACCCAATCAAACCCAACAAATAGGTACCCCTACAATTTAGAGACAGCCAACTAAGCTAGTATATTTCCTTCACACTTGGGCTTAAGTACTCCATGTACCTTTTTAATACCTTAGAAACTTACAATGAAGCTCAAAACTTTAAGCAAAATATTGCAAGCTTAATGACACACTTGTTAATATTTTTTACAAACTCTCTTAAATATGAGTGTAGAAGCTAGGAGTTTACAAGCAATCTTAATCACAATATAATTTCCAAAGCTTGCAAATCCTAATAGGTGTTCAAAATGCACTGGTCAAGCCCTACTTATAACCTAAGAAGTGTTTGCCAAGAATAGTAGCGGTTATATCCATGAACTTGTCAAATGAACCCTCCCAATGGCTAGTCTTGACAAAAGTTGATGTTGTTTAGTTATTCGATTTGTCAATCATCTGTTGATCAACGTTTAATTGTTGATCGATCTGTCAATCACCTATTGATTAACGTTTAATTGTTGATCGGTCTGTCGTTCACTTTGAGTATAAACGAAGTATAGCCTATTTCCTATAAAACTCTATTGAGCTGTTTAAATTGCATGATTACCTATTGATCGATCGGCCGATCGTCAACCGTCTGTGCTTGCATTCTCCATCATTTATTTTCCTTTGAATTGTGTACAAGTGAATACTAAATCTTGTCTTGAGAGTTTAACGAGTTGAATCATAAAAACTTTAGTCTCAACAAGTAGTATACACTATAAACGGTCGCGTGAAATTAGAATTGGTATTCTATGGGAATCTTTTGTTCTTAAGTTGGTTAGACCCACTTGAACATGAACGCCAACCTTCTCATTTTAGATTAGCATTTGATCAGGGCTGATGTGTCTTGTGGGTATTTGGCCAATGTACCTCATCACATGATTTTGTAAGTATTACATGTGTACATAGCGAAATGTTACAGATACTAATTTTTCTCTTATGTTATGCTCATCACGTCCAACAATAACATTAATCATATGAATAATATGAACAAAAACGAGGAATCTCTCTAACTTTGGAAGTATTAAGGATCATGGTTTTCGACAAAACAGGCAGATTAATGAACTGAGATGGGAGGGCATGTATTAATGGAGCTCATCAGCCCTGTCTTAAAATTAAATTGATAAAGATATCAGGTGCAGTTTGATTCCTATGTTTTGATTTAAAGTTTTAACATGATTCAAAATGGACTGCCATTGCATCAACAATCTTGTTTGTGTTAGTTCTTTAGTGACTGGTGGCTAGCATGCTCACAGGTTATGCTTATGATATACTTGTAGTAGTTAAGGAATTAAAACATGAATAATAGGAAGTGCATGTGAGGCTGTGCAAGCTTCCAAAAAAGCTTGCTTCAATATAACGTCCGGACTGGAGAAAGTTATACCTAAACAGATTAACCAGTGGCCAAGCTCAACTTAGTTTATTCAACATACAGCACTAGCATACAAGAACTAGTAGAACCTCTTTTACAAATAAGATTTTTTAAAAAAATTTACAAATAAGATTAGACTTTGTCTCTGGTATTTTTGCCCCCTTTGATCAACGTTCAAGAAGTTTCTACGAAAATGCTACAACTAAAATTTTCACTAAAATTACGACCTCAAAATCGGGCCATTCAAGATATCAGACAAACCAAGAATTGTTGCCGAAACAGATTAATCTCATTTATTTACGTGGTCTGCATCTCAATTTAAAAATAAAAAAATTGCAAACATGGGTAAACTATTTAAATGGAGACTAGTTTTAGCATATTTTCTAATGACAATTAATTCAGCTTTAATAGTCCTTGTTATGGAGGCGGTCAAATCCAATGACCCAAAAAGATGGCACAATTATATGCAGCTTTTGTTGATTTCAGCACTTTAAGAATCCAGATATATGAGTCAGTAACGTGAAAATAGACCAATAAAACAGAACGAGGTAGGAAGATTTCAAAGTCAATGTACCTTGGGGGGGAAAAAGTTAAAAACACAAAAAAATTACAATTAAAAGAAAACTAACATTGGAGAACAAGGTAGGAAGATTTCAAAGTCAATATACCTTGGGGGAAAAAAGAGAGGAAAAAATACTAAAAATCACAATTAAAAGAAAACTAACATTAACTCATCAACAGGTGAAAGCAGCTTATGTTCAGCTCAATTGGAGAGTTGTACGTCCATTTCTAAGCAAGATAATTTAAGCATTCAGCCCACCCCACCCTATCCATGTCACTAACATCATTTGGATATCGGGTGGAAGAAGACAATACTACTATTATGGTATGCTGCGTTGAAGATTTTGAAAGAAAGACCAACAAAACATATCATTGAGCAAATGGGAAAATGCGAGTTTTGTGGTTTGCCATATGAATTTATAGAAATAACCTAACAGCTCTCTTTCTAAGCTACATTGGCAATCCAAAACACTCCTAAGCTACATTGAAATCCTTACAGTAATCATCCTCACCGGAGCTAAACTAGGTGTTAACAACATGTCAGATTACAGCCATGAAGACTACAACATAGGGTTGGAGGCCCCATTTTTGTGGCATCCAGAAAGTGGAAGATTTTTAGCCACACTCAAGTCGGCTGTACCCCAAATACGCCTCGGCACTTAAAGGTTTATTAAGTGAGTATTTTAGTATATAGAAATACCCACTTAGTAAATTCTTGATACCCATTTTGTAAGCCTATAAATACTCCAGCGCATTTCGGCCCAGCTAAATCGGGTGTGGCTAAAAATTTTCCAACATCCAGATCCATATACAAATTGAAATTTATGCTTCTCCCTAGTGTCATAACTGCCAAAAAAAGGAGGCTAGTAGCACCACTGCAAAACGTAAATAAACAAGAGAACATTATTTTATACAATGGTCTGCAGTTCAGCAAGGCAAATCCCAGCAGTTATTATCCTGTAAAGTTACTCAAGGCACTGATCACTGATTCATACACCTTGATACCTCAAAGGAAAACACTTTCCTCCAAAATTTGCGATGAAGAGATTTGTGTTACTTCTCAAAGCATTCAATACTTGATCAGTAAATCAAACTCAACAAACTCAAAGAAATAATAAGTACTGCTTACCTCATTATGATCATGCGCTAAGATGGGAGTATTTGTCATAGGAGATAACCCAAGGGTAGGAATTCCCATTAGCCGCATAAATCGGCCATCAGTAGTAGAAGCTAGATTTCAGCCTTAGCCAGCTTCCCTCCAGCATCAATAATAGCTTGCTCAAATACAGTCCACCATGGATTCGAATCATCTGTTGCAGTCATTAAAGGTCGTCCTTGATAATCTCTAATTGGTCCTTTTTGAGTTAGCAAGAGTTATACATGTCCATTTAGCTCCATTTTAAGATTTTCTAGTGTAATACAGAAGCCAAAACTCTAGGCATAGAAAACCGTTCAAAATAAAACTCCTACTCAAGTCTGAGATTATTCTCTACTTTTCTTACTGCAAGCGACTACATTTCCCACAGATTTGACCTAGGCAAATCTAAGCGCTTGATTGTAACCAAAATAGCAAAAAACAAATGTTAAATAAGAAGGATATCTTACAAAAAACAATGTATTGCTACGCTCAAATATCCATTAAGAAACAACAAATGCTGAACACTATTTCCCATTAGATCAGTAGTTCAATTTCCCCTTTGTTTTTGGTTCAAAAGTACCCCACAGAGAACACTCACATGGGTATTCCAGCTCCATCAAGTAGCACAAAAATTGATCTTCAAACAATATGGCTTAGATGTCAGTTTTATATCATGGATTAGATGTCTCTAAGCCTCATGGATGAAATTTAATCCCAAATTAGTGTGAAGCTTTGTGCTAGTTGACTGGTTGCAGCCCTTAGAAGAAAAAAAGAAGTTTCTGGCAGATGTTTGAATAAAGGCAATCTGATCTTAATGGGTTAAGGATTGCACTTAAGTTTGATTCGGGCAGTGTAGGTTTATCTTAGTAATTTTTCTATTAAGAAATGTTGCATATGAGCTTATGCTGTCAATTTCATATGCACGTCGTGTCATAAGAATCAGATATTTAGATGTCAATTCCATTCACCATCGTTTTTTCTTGCTTTACATTTACTTCTTTAAATAGCGAAATGTGATGTTGCTCCCGAAACTGTATGGATTAAGGATATGCAAAGATTTGCTCCATGTTTTGGAATAGTGAAGAACCTTATATAGTCACAACGAGATGCTGCTCGATACACCTAAGCCTAGTACTTTTTCTTCTGATAAGATTTTAACCATAGCACTATATTGTGTGAAGAGCATTTTTTTTCAGCAATTTAGCAAGTCATTGACAGATTATTACTGTTATTTGAATGGCCACTGGGATAAGCTTGGTTATCAGCCTCGTCCTCTTGATTTGGAAAGTTAGAAGAACCAGCTTAAAGTAGTTCACTCTTTATTTTTCTAGAATTCGAATTTTGTTTTTGCTCCCAATCATTGATTACCAAATCTGATTTGCCTTTTCTTATTGTGTCGTATAGGCACTTATTTTGACTGAATTTCACATCTGGCCTTACTTCAGAGACGTAGGACCCATAGCAGTAGGAGTTTGGATGCTGAGATGTGTTGGGTTTCAACATACAGGAAACCAAATACAGAACACACAGTTTGGGTTGCAAATAAAGATTTCTCTTTGTCAAATCCAAAAGAGAAAGAAGTTATGAACTTTAAACAAGTTATCTCCTAATTAGATAACTTCTACACATGAGATAACTATTGATAAAACTAATAGTTTAATAAACAATACCAAAGAAAAAGATATGTACCAAGGAAAAAGATATGACAGCTAACATAAAGACAAATTGAGATGAATCAATGAAATAAGAAATCAAAAAAATTTTATACTTATGGTCAAGGACTCCAAATGATCCTATAGGAGAATTTGACGAATACGTCTCTTCCAAGCCAAGAAATTATTACAAACTTTTCAGTCTTGTTCAATTGTTTTAATGCCATGGAGATAATAAAATAATCTTTTGGCGGTTGAGATTAATTTGATCCTCTCGTACAGATCTCCCTCTCAAAATCCACCAAATCAAGCAATAGGAATAATAAAGCACGGTGTTTATGGTGAAGGAAGGGGATTATAAAGAAAATATGGAAGCGAGAAAACGCCCGAACATATCTCAATAAACAGACAAGCATTTGACTTAGTAAGAATTGTGAGTTTCACCAATCTACCAAAACCAATATCTATTTCTCAAAATTGAATTGTTATGACTCTACCTCATGACCAAGTCAAACTTGGCCTATGGGTCGAGCCCACATAATCAACATAGGGCACAAGCAGGGCTTACATTGGTTGTGAGGCATGGTCACAGCTCAATTTTGGGCCCTTGAGATTTGGATCTATTAAATTGATGCGACACCACTCTTACCAAGTCAAGTGCGTATCTGTTAGTTGAAAAATGCATGGGTGCTTTCTTGCTTCCATGTTCTCTTTATGACCTCTTCCCTCTTTTCCCAAAGCAACATCATGCTTTTGTATTCCTATTCCTCGATTTGGTTGATTCCGTCAGGGAGATCCATGCCGGAGGATCAAATTAATCTTCAACCTAAAATGATTGTTTCATTATCTTCATGGCCTCAAATGCAGTAGCATCAAAATTGAGCAAGATTGAAAGCACTCAATTAGAACAATTTCTTGACATGGAAAAGACATATTCATCACATTCTCCTACAAGATGGGCCATTAGTATAAACTTTGATTCTCACTTTTTACAAAACTATTATAAGTTTTATCCATCTTTATCTCGGGTGTACAAGTTTTATCTAATAGGAGAACTTGTTTAAAGTTCACAACTTATTTTTTGTTGGATTTAACAAACAGGAATCTATGTATGAAACCCAAACCGTGAATTTTGTATTTGGCTTCCTATATGTTGAAACCCAACAAGAAGTAATAATCATGATTGCCATGAAGTGTTTTAGAATCTATGTTGAGCCAGGTGGGCCAAAATAGTATCATACAATCCTTGCAGTCACAATCAAATTATACTTCCAATGTATATGGCCTACAAGGGATGGTTTGGAATGGACGAGCTTATTTATTTTAGTGCTTAACATGAAGACTAGTTGACAATTGCCAGTTGGTTGTGCCAATGTACAAGAAATTATGTTAAGATTTTCATATGCTTATCTCTAAAGAGTCTAGTTAGTAAAAAAGTCAAATCATTGTGCCTTTGTTATAAAGATTTTCATATGCTTACAAAGATTTTCATATGCTACAAATAAGCATTTGCACAGGCTCAGATGTATAAGTAACCTTTGTTATGAATAAAAAAATGATTCAGAAAGTTCATCTTTTCTTCCAAAATTCTTTGTACCTCATGTTTTCTCATCATTTTCCCTATTTTTTTGCCTACTATTGCCCCCTTATCTTCACAAATTTGGCGAGGTTGAGATCTGTCTGTTGATTCTGGCAAATCGAGGTTTATTGGGAAGATTAAAACAGTTTATGCTTCACACCAGAAAGTTTAGCCAGGGTATTCCTGTTAAGCTACCCCATTATTCTAGGATTTTATGTGAATGGCAGCAATTACCTACTATTGTTCTTTGTTATTGACATCTAATCTTCATTGTAATCTTTCTCACCAATATAATGAGAGTCTATCTCAGTGTCTTTAGTACACTCACAAAAGACTTGATTGGTAGCAATATATATGGAGGAAAGTGTAATCATGTCAAAGAGATTTAATCCAAACAAGATTTCTGACCTGGAATGTCCTGCTCCTTGAACTTGGTGCCCATTCATTGGAAACTCTCCTGCTTAACACAGCAGGATCTTCTGTAGGAGGGAGCCTAATATCAAAACCAGACTCCGCTTCTGAAGGTTGCATGTTCATCACAAAACCCTGCAGGGATTCACATCAGGAATTTGGATTGAAACATTCTTGATCACAATTGGTGAAACAATATTCAACCTATGCACATACAAAAATAAAAACAAATAAATAAATAAATAAATTTTCTAGAGAAGAAAACCCAAATAAGGAAAGTCGTAGCAAACATTTTCAGGGGTTACTTGTCAAAAGCATTAACTATGCTTTTTCACATTGGAAAAATTTTATTGACTCCCTGGATCTATGAAGGTTTGCCAAGTGCCTGCTAATTTGGTGAATAAGCCTAGAATTAATTCACACATATAATGTTACTCACTAGCTAAAGCAGTACCTTCCAATAAGCTTAGCATCGATTCACACATATTCTGTTAAAACAACTAGCAGTCAAAACAATTGCACATATAGTGCAACCAACGATGAAAACAACAAAACACGCATCTGAACCAACAAATAAAATCACCAATATCAGCTATGAAGTATGATTCTCTAGGCAACCAAATGCTACCTCTTAAACAAGGACACATACATTAACTTCTAACCATAAGCACAACTTTGAGCCTTGTACAAACATGTTGGGTTTATCTAACATCGATGAAGTTAGTAACTTATATATAGGTTAATAAGAAATTCTTATTCCTTGAGCTAGCCTATTACGAATTTTTTTGATTGTTATAAGTCCCCGAGTTAAGCCCTATGTGTGACAATGATGATGTTGTTAATTTATATATAAAAATTTGTTAGATTTATTTTATATCGATCCTTGATGATGTTGTTAATTTATATATAAATTAATGAGAATATCTTATTTTTGAGTTAACATTTCGATTGAAACAAATTGTGACATTTTTTGGACTAAAGAAAATTACTTATTGCAAGTCACAGAGTTTCCTTTGGTTGACAAGTCCTTTAAATGCAAAGGGCCCGACAAAAGACACGTGAACACAACAATCTACTCCTCTGAACTAGCAAACAAGTTGACAAACTTGGCTTTCGAAGTATGAAATAAAACCGAGTCCAGAACCATCAACCATCAAGTATAATTACTTTTGAGCTCCGTAAAAGCCCGAAATCGAGAAAAAACGGCAAAACGGTGGGGTAAGGCGTGCCGGCCTTGAGGTAGATGGGGTTCACCGACACCGCCTCCAACGCCGCCTTCACCCTATCGAACTGCGCATTGCGGAACCTGGCCACCACCTCCATCGTCTCCGCTAGGTTCTCCGTCGCCGCACCGTCGTAAAACTTGAACCGTCCCCCGGCGCCCCAACCGCCCGTACCGTAAAACACCACGGCGACCGGTCGGAGTAGAACACCCGGAACTCGTTCCCGAGGTTGGCCTGACCCTCGTTGAGCACGAACCCCACCCCCAAACCCTTGAACACCGCCGACCCAGCGAACTTTGTGGACCCGTCGGCGCGGCCGATCTCCTCGTCGGGGACGAAGGAAAGGTGGACGGTGCGGGCCGGGGCGAAGTCGGCGGCCTTGAGGTTGCAGATGCCCTTGAGGTACTGGACAGAGATGGACTTGGCGTCCTTGGCGCCGCGGGCGTAGATGCGGAGGGTGAGGGGTTCGAGGTGGGTGGTTGAGGGCGGGGAGGACTAGTAGGTGGCGTCGGCGGGGACGGAGTCGAGGTGGGAATTGAGGAGGGAGGCGAGGTAGGGGCGCTGGCCGGGCCAGGTGAGGAGGAGGAGGGGCTCGCCCGCGGCGAATTCGAGGGTACGGGTCTGGAGGCCGATGCGGCGGGCCATGGCCGGCGTAGTCGGGGTTAAGATTTGAAGGAGTAGTGATACGATTTACAGTGTCGTACTCATCTCACGTACCATAAAATCATAACTCTTGTACACATATGCATGCTAAATTTGAGTAGGGCTTCTATAATATCTTTTTTAATTTTATCTTTAAAAACTATTAATAGATTTGAGCCTTGATATTTTATTAAACTTGTAAGAAATACGATTACATGGCCCGACATGAGAAGGATCCAATAAACGTCATCGATATTGTCCTACATCTCGATACTTAAGGAGTCAAGAAAGGAGAAGAAAATGAGTCTTATGGACTTAGATGAATGGGCTTCGTGTCCTAGATCGATGAGCTCACCCCGCAAATCTTAGCACATGATAGAACCAAATCAGGCTCGGATCACATCGGTATGTATATCAAGGCAAAGCCTCCATACATGCACAATCTAAAAGACAGTCAACTTAATTACTCAATTAATGAAGTGTTGGGCTCAGGAATGGAATGTATTGGTGAGGCTATTTCTTGAGCTGGGTGGACCTATTTGGCTTGAGAAAATCTTAACCCAAGATCTACTAAGTGAAATGCTCTCAAATTTGGATATGATTCTACTTTGATATAACATAATGTATGGGAGGAATTTCATCCAATTCCATCACCGTTTGACTAGGGTTTGGATTTTACATTCAGAATCAAGGTACTATGCTTTTACCCTCCACTCTGCGCATTCGAGAACATTGACTTAGCTAACCATATAAATGGTTTTTCATTAGTTCCAAAACTTATAGGTTTTCAGTATACAATTAGGGAGTCCTTTGTAATTTTTATAGATTTTATTAACCACTTTTAGGTAGCTCATCATGGAGCACAATCTCAAAGAATAGTAAAATAGGCATACATCATAACAAATATATCACACAATTATGGGTTTTGTTCATGCCTTTTTAAGTGGTTAGTTTAGTGTGATAATTTTTTAGAAACAAGAAAACACAAAGAGATATCACCAAGAAAATGATTGACATTAAAAGCTAACTACATTAGGTGTAGAAATTGGAGAAATAGGTGGCCAAGTCAAAGGGACCATCTTTCACCAAGTTTGGCACCCATACATGCATATAGACATCTTAAAAGAGAAAAAACTTAACATAAAATGTAAAACCCGCGACTCGAGTCAGGATTTTATAGTTGTTAGCCGGTTGGTTTGACCGTGGTTCGAGTTGGTTCAGCTTTCAGAACACATGCGCGGGGCCGAGGCCGACCGTGTGCACGTGCTATGAGGGTTCATGTATACCCAAGTATCGATGATAGTGTCAGATACGCATCAGCAGACTGAGTTATCAGTAGATATGAGAGTATACAGTTGATGATTTTATTTTTTTGCATGTTGTGACCATAGAATTAGTTTAGGCCGAATAACGCATTATGACGCGTTAGATGGTATTCGGGTGGGTTATTAGTTATACAGCATGTCATTGGATGTTGTGTTGTTTTGTTTGATTTTATGGGATTTTTTCCAATTTTTCTGGGATTTATTCTGAGTTAGTTATTATTCTTGACTCGAGCCAGTGTCGAGTCAAGTTCTATTTACAAGTTTGCCACTCCTATATTTCTCATCTCCCTCCCCCACAACCCCCGATGTTTTCACCACCCCAAACCCTAGCTGCCGCCCTTGAGGTTTTCGCCACCGCCGCCGACGCCACCTCACCGCTGATCGACGCCGCCTAGCCCAGTCATGCCGTCGCCTTGTCGCCTCGACCACGCCCGGCCACCGTCCAGCCGTCGCGACGCCGGAAATTGCCCTCAATTTCATGGCCGTTCCCGACGTGATTCTGCCGCCGTCTGCGTCAGACCGCCGCCGCCGTGACGTCGAAGCTCTCCCCTCGACTTCCCTACCTTTCCCCCTTACCTAGCGCTGCCATCGAGACCGGCCGTGGGTCTGATCGGAGCGACCGACCGCCCCGACCGAACTCGACGCCGCCGTTGGTGGTCATCGCCGCCGCGGCTGCCCTTGTCGTCACCACCATTGGGTCAAGCTCGCCGAGACGGTGCTAACCCTTACCTCCGATTGCCCCAGCCGGCAGTAGTCGCCGGAAAATCGTCGGTTGCGCCTTCACCGCCTTTGTCCGTCGGCATCGATTTCAGTGCCGATCGCGAGGTGGTTTTCCTTCTTTTTTAGTATTATTATATGCATGTTGTGGTCATGGTAGCATATTGGAATTTATTTTATTAACTTCATGATTTTAGTTTAATTAATCGTGAATTATGATAAACATGTTATGATTAGCGTAGATTGTGTTGTGTGATGTTAATGCTCACTAATGAAATTGTTAGTAAACCATTGAATAGTTAATTAAATGCTTGTTAACTAGTTAATTTATGAATTTGCATGATTTACGTCTTGCATGCTAGTATTAAGTTAAACGGATTAAATTGATTAAACCATTGTCACCTAATTAGAATAGGTATGTTTTGAAATTGGAATTAAAAGTGCTAGGTAATAAGTAACGTATGAAATCATAAAATTATTAACTTGCTTGACAATTAGAGATTTAGTGTGATTGTTGAGATGATTGTCATGTTTGATTAGATTCATGTATGAATGTGGATATATTAGTTATATAGGCGTGCATCATATATGTATGGGTGTTAGTAAATAGTTATGTTCATGTAGGTTCGTTGTAGGAGCTCGCCGTCTAGGCACGAGACTACATTTGGAGCTTCTGACAGGTCCGTTAGGACACGCTTCTCAAGTTTTATCGCTCCACTCTATCGGTGATTTGATTTATTGATCGTAGGACGTGTCAGGTGGATGATTTATCGGACCCCACCTAACACGGGTCATCTGGTCGATTGTTTTCGGAATTAATAACCCTCGAGGATGAGATCCCTCGAGCTTGTTTTCAAAAATAAGATCCACCTCAAGTTGCCTTCGGGCCTATTATAATAAATCCCGACCCAGCCCTATAAATAGTTTTATCGAGTTTTCAGTGAGACAAGAGAAGATGAATCGACTTGCACGTACCATGAGTGGATGTCGTGCCAGTCAAAGCAGGCTCTGGATTAGTGACCAGCACAGTTCCATTCCCGAGGGATCCTGACAACTCTGCGTTTGAGTTCCTCACACCCGGAGAACGTAGAGGTTTACGGGTACTGTTAAGTACAGCGCATGTCCGGACTTGTGGTTCAAAGGGTACTAAAGGCGCATGCCTGAGAGTACTCGGCCTATGTGCTCAAGGCCAGGAGTAATATGGAGGTTCAGAGAGGGCTTAGGATAAAAGTTTTACGCGAAGCACTGAAAAAGAAGTGCTGAGAGCGGCACAGTACCAAATAGATCAGGATGCTGTTGGTCAGCTGCTCAACGGCTCCTTTATAGTTGCCCTTATGAGAGTTCTTGAAGAAGATATAAGATTGTTTGCTTTCCATGAGAGTTTGCTCTCATATTCCAGTTTGATATTAGTTATTTCCGGACCAGTGACACCCGTTGCTGACGTTTTCTTACTATATATATGTAGGTGAGGAAGATGAATGGAATATGCCGGCTTTGACGAAGGACAAATGTTTGCATTGCACATACATACCTGGCGTCGCGTAGACTTTTGCGTAAGATGTGATGTGATTGGCTGATGTTGTAGATTTACGTGTTGGTGTATATTAGTGTATATATGCATGTGTTTGTGAGGCTCGTATGCCTTGTTTTAGAAATGCTTGGAAATGTTTTGAGAAAAGCTCTAATGATGTGCTATGCTGAAATGAAAAAGAGCCAAATGAGCTGAGTATAAATTGCAGGTGGGCGAGAAGCCGATTACAAAATGTGTGGAGGTTTTGAAACCCTATTGTGATGTAAATTATTATTTTCATATATATGATATTGTGCCGTGTTTTAACAGGTCGTCCCCTTATTGCACTTTTAGGGGAGGCTCTGTCCGTTTTATTCCAGGATTTCTATGAATTTTGTTGCTATTTTAATTATTTTGGTGTGTGGCTATTATCATGACATTCACGTAATATCTTGCTAGGTTTTGCATCTTATTCATACATTGCTTGCGCATTAGCGGCGTGCTCCATCTTGAGTACGTCGAGAGGATTATGTCATAGCCGTTTAAGTTTTGGGTCAGCCAAATTAATCGGTTTACGAGTAGTTCGATCCTTTGTAACAGTTCCGGTCCGGTTTGAGAGTAAACTAGATTGGGGTGTTATATAAAAAGTGTAGATCTAAATCTGGTGAATGCAACAAAGCAAGAGTCATGCAAAAATAATATCTAAAACACAATATATTATTTTCATAGAAAAGCAGTGCATGTCCACAACATTAGCACATTTAAAAATGCATATCTATGTTTATACATGAGAAAATGAGATGATTCCAAGTCCAATACACTCCGCACAATCAGGCCTATGTGAAAAAATAACAAATAAAAAGAAGAAGCACATACACAAGCATTAGCACCAAACAATTGCACAAAGAGGTCAAATGAAGGACCTTTATCCCAAAGGAGATTAAGGGGAGGTCTCTTAGGGCTTCCTACCCCAAGTCCTACACCTAGGTAGCTAGGGTAGGCTAGGAAGGGCTGAGAATTTGGGAGGGCGGAGGAAAGCAAGGGAAGCAAGGGGGAGTTAGAGAAGAAGAGAAGCAAAAGGTGAAAAGTGAGGGGAGTTGAGGAGGGAAATGGTGCTAGCGCAAGGGCAATGGAAGGGCGCCTTTGGCTTGCACTGCACATTGCCAAGTCCGGACCATGGAAAGCTAGGAAACCTAGGTATACTCCTTCTGAACTGAACCACATGCAAGATCAGGTCACCTCTATGGCGCAAGGGTGCTAGGGCAACACCTTTACAATGGAGAAAATTGGGGGAATTTCAACTTTTTGGGCGCAAGGGCATTGTATCAGCATCTTTATGCCCTAATTTGAAACTCTAACCCTAAACGATGTTGGCATAAGGGCATTGCGACAACACCTTTTCGCCAAATGCATATTGCGCACACTTAGGGGTTTTCACCCTATGGTGGTTGGGGTGATTTCGAGCACCATCTATGGGCCCCACAATGCTAGTATCAACCGAAGGGTTACAAACATCCAACAAACACACTTTAGGCATATGAGGGACTCAGTCCTAACCTCTAACTAGACACGGCTCGACTGAACCAAAAAATAAAAAGGTAAGGTGTAACGTTCATCGGGTGTATTGAAGTCAAAGGAGGTTAAGGCTAGGCTATCACGCACCATATCATACACGAATCATGTGCAAAAAGGCCGGACCCTAGAGGCCCAATTCGAGTAATGACCGAATCGACTCAAAACCCGTCGGGCAAACAACCTTGGTTTTATAGACCTGAACTTAAAAATTATTTAATTATTATTTTAACCTTTGATTTTTTAATATATATTTTAGTGTGTGTGTGTATATATATAAAATAGCTTTTGAGAATACAATATTTTATTAGAAATAAAAAAGTATCTTAAAATATTTAAAATTGTGTGGATTTGTATGTAAATATATGTAAAAATATGTAATATGTTTATTATCAATTTAGGCTCAATTCGGGTATGTGGTTTTTTAAACTAGGTCTGCAAATTCGTGCCTAAATAAAAAAAATTCTTATTTATAAATTTGGGTTCGAATTCAAGTATTTAATAACCGGTTGATCGATTTTGGGTCCTCCAAAACCCAACCGAAGCCAACCAAGTGACAACCTTAGTGCAAACACCACAAAGAGAAACCTAGCCTGCTTCATCACTTCCAAATGGTTACAATTAATTTACACTTATAAGTAATTTTCCTGGTACTCACAATGATTAATATAATGCATTAGATTATATATTAACAATATTAATCAATTCTAACCAGTTAAGTAGATTCTAACCATTCTTTTTCTAAATTGTCTTTTCAACTACGCAGCATATATGTTATTTGTCTCCTGGGCGACATCCTTCCATAAAATTAATTGAAAATAACAAAATTTTAATCAATTGATGGATCACACATTAGGATCAGTCCCACAATAGTGAAGCCGCACCCCAAAAGCCTACATTTACAATACTGAACTCGCTGCTTCAAGTGTAAATATGCAGCCTTTCGTATCTAACGGCTGATCAGGTCCATAATGCAAAACCCAAGAATCACCCACAAAAGGCCGCCTGCTTGGCCAACAGTATTCATCGAGCTTAGCCAAGATGCTCAATGCATAACCAGTCCTAATTGATACAACTATTGCAAGCAAACTATCCGCCTGCTTAACATTATACCAATTCCAACGTTTCGAAAGAAGAAAAGAGGAGAGTTTAGGGTTCACAGTTTATTGACATGAATTACATTACTAAACTCATCCAATGAAGAAATGACGAAAAGATTTAACTAAATATTTAACTGGTAGAGAGTCCTGCCTTACCAACAGCAGTCTTGAAAAGTAACCTCAAAAAGAGCTTCCATCTAGTATTAGCAGAAAATGTACAAAGGACACTTCTATGTACCAAATACACCCAAGCTGGATGGTTTAATTTTCTGATTGCCTGAATGATCCATGAAGCTCGAGGCAATCAGCATCCAAGGACAATGCAGAATCAGTCGCTTTCATCGCCACCATCTGAACAAAAATTAGTGAGCATAAGCTTAAACCACTGGAAATGATCAGGCCAAATAAGAATATAGTACAATCAAATATCAGTAAGAATACTGATAGGTTTAACTACAGAAGGAAACTTTCAATCATAGGGCAAAAGCTTAAGAACAGTGGGAGTTTTTTGAATAATTTTTAGCTTTTGGGCTATATGATAGAAAGAAAAGCTTAGTTCCAACGAGATTAAACAAAAAACAAAAGCAGCAGGGCCTATCACACGAGCAATAAACATGCCATTCAGTGGCAAAAGCAGATTGGCTAACTCAATTTATCTAGCTTATGAGGAAAAATGCCATGCTACTAGTGTTTAGTTAGCCAACTTCTTATATTCAAGTTATTCAATGTATGTTTTTTCTTCATCTCAAAAGGATTCATGAACCCATGAACGCATCTAAATTCAAAGAAAATAATAAAGAGAACAAATACAAAATTGTTTTTGACAGCAGGAAGCCAAGATTTCAAGGCATCCCAGAAATCAAGATTTTGCAAAATGCCCGCTTGAACTTAAAATAGTAACTTGTGTCAGTTAATGTCAATTTGCTTCGGAGGTGCTATAGAATTAGCCAGAGCTTTTTAAACTGAAAAAAGGGGTAGGCAAAGCTTGACTCATCCTAAAATTGAAAGACCAAGGCCAGACCAGGTCTTTGTTTCTCCTAGTCTCACTTACTGTCAAGAGGGGGATACCCTTATGCTTCTGAGAATGGTAATGAGAGAGCTTGATGATGTATATTCATGGAAACTTCACCCATTCATTAAAAAAATGGAAAACAAGATGCAGTTTATCTTGGTCGGTAATACGGACTTGGTGATGGGTGCTGAAATTGCAGAAGGTAGTACTAATGTAATCATTTAAAGGAATGACTCGGGACAATTTTATCGTCGACTGTGATTCAAAAATGCATTAAAATAGAAAACCTACACGGCTGTAAGAGAAATTATTTTCACACTGTTAAAAAACTTGCATCACCAACATCATACTCGGTCACTAGAAAAAATTGGTCATGCTACCTTAAGCTTTCTTTTGAAACTTTGATTGCAGGACATGCCCAAAAGATCTCAAATAAAATAAAAGTTTGAACAGGTAATTTTTCAAAATACAAATAAAAAAATATTACCATTTTTCAAGTCCTCACTTGACTGCTCACTTTTACTATCATCATTGTCATCAACATCATCATCTTCTTCATCATCCGAGCCTTCTCCTTCTTTGTCGCTATCACTTACAACATGTTCTTTAGGCTTCGGTGTTGGAAGGATGAAGTTGGATGTGGATCTCCGACGTGTATTTGATATTATATTGCTCATATCAATGCCTTCAAGCTCTTTTGCTCTTTCCTTACTCCTCTTTACAGCTTTGATTTCTGCTCATGGTCATAAATAGAAAGATCAACATCGATGCAAATATACCAGTTGGAAAAGTACAATCTCCAAAGTTCCTTGACCTACAACTCAAATTTATCAACTGCAAAACCTTCCAATATCTTGCACAATGATTTTATTAGGTTTTGTAGGCTTGGTTTGTGGCATGTGACATATATTACATGATTATGTAATCAATGCTCAAGTCATTTGCAATGCTCAATAAACGAGAATCATGTAACAAGTGCAACTTCCATCAATGAAAACAAAGGAATAAGTTGCTATCTTAAATGCAAAACACATTTAACATCACTTTTTGTACTCGATTATCAAACAAATACACAGTTACAAAGCGAAAAGGTTTTCATTTTAATGTAAAAGCAAAGTAATATTATATATTGATGGAATTTAAGATGAATTAATAATGAAATATTGCACTTTCTAGATGCAATATTTGATGCAATTCATGTATGTGCCATCCTGCATAAAGCTAGTTCCACAAGTACTAAATTATATATAATCTTTTAGTTATGGCTCCTTCCATTCCTCATTCCAGCTTTAGCAACTACAAGCTAACATCTAATGTTGCTCAAATTTCACATACATTTTCAACTATTTAGTGTTTAAATCACATCAAATTTTCTTTAATAACAATAAATAAACAGACATCAACATATTTGAACTATAATTAGTACCACACAAAATTTGTAAAATGACCTTTTTCAGAAGGGTTTGCAGACAACCCTTCCCGTCCAATTATATCTTCAAGTTCCATCGCGAGGCAATGATCACGTTCACTTTCAGATGCCTGTTTCACTTTCTTGTACACTGACGGGGGAACACTTAAAAGGAAAAAATTTTAAGAATTACAAACCCTTTTAATTTGTTTAACACACAGGAAAAATGAAAAAAGACTAAAGCATTACTTAATCCCACAAGCTTTAATAACTGATTTAAGGTGCTGAACATGCTTCCCATAAACATTAGTTGAAACTTCCTTTCTCCTCTGCAACAATGAGAACACTAGTTTTCAACTTTGAAAATACCTTTTAAAACAACAAAAATATGATTGTACTTTTGTAACCACAGAAGGCAAGCATATACGTTGTCAGCAGATCCCTTTGGATGTTCATCTTCTTCAGGCTCATCATTATCTTCATGATCGGACTCTAATGGCTTCTTCCTCTTCTTTTGACTAGATAACTTTTCAGCTTCACCCTTTTCACTTCCATTCCTGAAGTTTTGGCAATTCACAACTTTTTGCTTTGATTCAGTCTTTTTTCTTTTCGGCTCAGGTTCCTCTTCATCATCCCCATCCTCACTCTCAGATTCACTCTCAATGGAACTCCGGGAGTCTTTACTTCCTTCTAATTCATCAGATTCCTCCCAGGTGCTTGCTTTTGGTTTTCTGTCATGGCCATTAGACTCTTTTTTTGATTTTTTTTGAATGTTCATCGTCCATCTCAGAAATTTCATTTTGCAGCACCTTAATGATTACAAATATATAAATAATTATGCTAAGAACAGTCTATATATGCAATCCAAAATAAAATATATAATATGCACCAACCTCATCAAGGGTCCTACCAATAAGACTCTTGAAGCTATCAAGGGCATATTTTTCAAGCTCAAGATCTTCTTCCAACAATCGTCGAACTTTTACCAAAGTAATTGCCCTATGGAATTGAACACTCAAATTATCCATCAAAAACAAACTTTCACACAAAAAAAATGGTGTTTAGAGAAAGCTAAATTAAAAGTCTAAATCTATTTCAAGCAGGATAATTTTGTAACAAAGATTAAAATGTGAAGAAGGAGAGATGTACAACTCCAGAATAATGATTAGAACGGCCAAAAACATACTCAGCATTCTCCTTGAAATAAGACGCCCTTTTCCTCACAGCCCTTATTACTAAATCTTCGGTCACATCTCTTTTCCTTTTGGCACTAGGACTAATCTCCTTCTGTGGAGCAGTTTCTGCGTTTCTTGGTGAGTTCGTTGAGTTGTCTTTCTTTTGCTCCACTTCAGAATTGGATTCCATTTTTTCTCCTTCCAGCTGAACCTCCTTATTTCCCTTTATTTCTGACTCACCTACATCACC
The DNA here is from genome assembly GCA_033002965.1 of Piper betle. Lineage (NCBI taxonomy): Eukaryota > Viridiplantae > Streptophyta > Magnoliopsida > Piperales > Piperaceae > Piper > Piper betle. The sequence goes on from JAURVB010000876.1 coordinate 121,285, forward strand.
GGCATCTTTTGTCTCAACTTCCCCACGGTCACTAGAAACAGTTATATCATTCAAGCTCTGGAAACACTGGGAACAAGAGAAAAGTTACAGTCCACAATCATAACCTCAACCAATTAACATTATGACCTAAACACATCCCAGAAAGATATGCATGTATACCGCTTAATCACTGACACGATATGCCATTGAAGCTAAAATGTTCAGCAAAAAAAAGACTCTAACAGGATTGATTGCATAAGAAATAGAAAGATCCCACATCAAAAACAATCCAGCACTCAATTTGTCTATACCTTTCTAGCAATGAACATCCAATAAACTGTTGTCAACTACAAACCTACACTTGTTCATCTCACACAAAGAACAACTTAAAAAAATTTACCTCCTCCAAGCACTTCTTAATAAACCTCTTGTGCACATCCAAGTCACATTTCTCCAACCCCATGTCTTTCTCAAGCAGCCGACGGACTCCCACCAAGGTTAATGAACTGCATACACACCACAAACCTCAATGCCAAACAACCTCAAAAGTAGTGCACCCCCACCTAGCTGCGTCAGAGTTCTCAAACCATAACCCCGCAAAATTGCAAGATCACACAAGATTTCACAACATCAAAATTCAAGAGCTAACAGGAGCTTACATACATTTCTAAGTTGATCGTAAACACGAAAAAACAAGAAGATGAATTTTAAAAAACAAAAACAAAAACGGATTTGGTTTGGAAGCGAAGAAAGTGATGTGTGGACGACGACTTACTCGGCCTGCTCCTTGAAGTAGGAGGTGCGTTCGCGCATGGCCGACGAGAGCTTCGCCTCCATGTCCTCGGCTTCGGTCATGGGAACCACCTGTGGGGCGGAGCAAGGGTTGATCGCCGCCCTAGGACGTGGCGCGGCGGTTGGTTATCGAAGAGGAGAGGGAGCCAACTGTTAACCGTTACAAGTCGTGCATGTTGTGGTGCGCGTTGCCCCTTGTTTTTTGCGGGGGGATTAAAAATGTAAGGAATAAGAAAGAGTTTCTGTTCTCCGATACTGGCCGAGAACCCAGCTCTATTGACATGAAGTTTGAAATATGTTTGATTGAATTTGATCGATTAAAATTGTCCTGCCGAATTTGATTAAATTAAAATAAATTAAATATGAATTTTTTTGTTTGACCGAATGATCGATCGAGCAATAACATAATGCCTTCAATATTTGTAAGATTAATATTATATATTATAAAAATTTCAAAATATAATATATAGTAAAATTAATTAAGTTTATACATTTAATTGATATTTAAAATCGAAGATAATAAAAAATGACATATATAGAAAATGGATAAAAGTCAATCTTATATTTAATAATTTAAAATAATATATTTATATTAATAATTATATAAAATCACTTATTATTTAGTTAGAATGCTCCTAATTAGCGAGGGCGAAAAAATGTCCAATGTTTTAACGTAAAGTGATTATAATTAATGATGTCAAATCAAACAAAAACTATTCGTAAAAACTCTAACTTTATTATTTATCTTATAAAATATAAAGTACACACAAGGATTACAATAAATATTTTTTATTCCCTTTCACTCAAAACTTATCCACTATTTTTTCATATACTTTTATTTATTAATGTATCGATTTGGCCAATATGAAACAGCTTCTCCGTAGTTAATATGTTCACATCCAAATATAAGATTAGCAACTCAAATTTAAAATATTAATATATTTTTTTAGATTAACTAAATTATCTTTACCAATTACCGCTTTTGTATTAATTAATTAATGCTAATTTTTTATAACCTTTAATTATAATTTAAAAATTGACCAATAATTATTACATATATTATATAAATCAACAGAAGATGTTATGTGACTTATATTATAGATAAATTTTAATTTTATAAATAAAAGTTTACTTAATAATAATCGATAGACTATAATGATAAAATATTTTATATATAGATTCAGATTGAATTAAAAGATATATTCAAATGAAGAAATAAAGTATAATAATTTGTTTTATTATTTTTTATTTTTTATATATTTTAATTAATTAAATCTACTACTTTTGATAACACACATGTTGTGAATTATTAACCTATTATTAACGAGAGAGTAGATATCAAAATAAAGAGTAAATATTAAAATAAAAAGTTGGTTAAGAAAAAAACATAAAAAGACAGAGAGCAAGCCCAACAACATCGAAAGAAATGTCCGGCATGGCCCATCAATAGCCCCAACTAGAAAGGCCCATCTGGCCACCGTCGCCGTAGAAGACGATCGAAGAGAGCCACTGTCACAGGGTTGTTTATAGCCCAAAATTTTTCGAACTAAAACCCTACCCGCGTGGTGTATTCCCTCCCGGGAACACCAGCCTACTTCCACACGCAGTCGGATACCGCTGTTTGTAGCGGTAAGTTGAAGGTTGGCGCACTCGTGAACACTCGTACACTCGGCCAGCAGCATGCACCCAACTGCCGATAGCGCTACTTGTCCTCCTGCCGGTACCAAACACCAAATTCTAGCGTATGCAGCGGTACCTGCGACACATGCACCAAGTGTTGCCCGTAGTATGTTTGCCCCAAGTGCCGGTCACCCACATCCGACACGCATTAGACCCGGAATCACGGTCCAACACCCTGGTTTCCAAATATGACGATCCCACTACCAATTACAGGAATCCACCCAACCTTTATTTTAATCGTAAACAAAGGATATTACAAGTAATCGCTCCCCTTGACTACTTGCTGGTCGTGGACATGCAGCCCCACGACCTAGCCTCTCAACCCCCGCAAGAGACCAACTCACAACCCCTAGGTCGATCCCCTGATCAACCCAATTACATGCACAACTCGATATGCAAAAAGGGATTGCTACAAAACCAGACACGCACCTGATCCTAAAGGCAGACGCACGACCAACACCACAACAGTCGTTCACCAGATGCCCCTATCCGAACTCCACGAATAGTCTCCAGCAGCACCTAGAGATCTCCTTGCCCGATCAAGTTGTTCCCCTCCACAAAGAACTCACGTACTCTGGAATTCACAATTGCTTCCACAATCGTCTACTTTCGTGCCTTGTATTCTCTGAAGTCATCCTCATCAAATACACAAGTTAGTTGCTGCCGGATATTTCCATATCCACCGGAGATCTTCCACAACCCAACATCACGTCCAGGTTCGCTTATGTTTATCTCCAAGGCTGTGTTGAACTTTATCACCAATGAGTCACCCTTGAACTCCCATTGGCTCGTGGAGAAGATCATATATTCACCATATCTTCCCACGAGTCTATCTGCAACTTCTGGCGTCCACCATTGCAGATAAACATGCAATCCACCGATGTAGATAAACATGTCGCTCCATGGTCGCACCTTGCTGGTTCGACCCCTGAGCCAAGTCCCGATCAACCCCTCATGCCAAGTCCTAGCTGTTGTGCGCACCCAAGTACCGCAACACGGTCACACCGAATCACCTGGCTCGCCACCATGTCTGAATA
>JAURVB010000877.1:0-14768 GCA_033002965.1 Piper betle
CGTCGACCAGTTTTCACCGAAATTGGGCTCTGATACCCTGTCACGGGCCGCTCTCTATGGGACAAAATTTTTCGCCCCAACAGCAAACCGCGCGGCGTATTTCACTCCCGAAACACCAGCCTCCCTTCAAAGTACGCAACAGAAACCCCACTACACGTGTAGCGGGACGATCTCTATAAGAGACACGAAGCCACTCCCCTGAGTTCCTGCAAATCACGATGCACGCCGAACACGAATACCAGCACCCAAATTGCCCAGTGCACAATATCGTTCGGTACCGATAGATAATTCTCAAAACATCCACAATAGCAAACCAAGTAAGTAGTATGTAGCGACTCTGATCGATCACCCAATGTCGATCCTGACACCAATCCCCTGATCGGTATCGCAGCAAGTTCCCGGAATCAAAGAACGCCGCTAGTACCCAAAATCAGACGCCAACACCACAATTACGGAACCCCGGTTCCAACCTTGAATTAAACACAAAAACAAGGATACAGCAATCACCCCTATGATCGCTTACACCATGGACATGCAAACCCCACGGTGTTCAACTCTTCCCCGAAGAGTAGCGAGAACTAGAGCACCCACACTCACAATCGTCCTCCCAAATCACAACCCCGAGCAGCCACCCACGACCTACTCGTTTACATGCAAAACCCTCAACCAAGTAATGCAAACTAGGTTATGAGAAGAACTACGTCGTACCTCCAATCACAGCACCACGACCAGCAACTCTATGCCGTCGAACTCGTGAAGAATCAACTCCCGGAATTGATCTGCAGCACTCCACGACTTTGCTTGATGAGGTTTCTCTCTTCTCCACAAGAAAGACCACGACGTTGCACCAAGACCCTTCTCGGCAGTTCCTCCTTCTTCTTTTCACGTTGGCTCCTTCCTTCTAAAGAAGTCTCCACGTTGTTACAATTCAGTTCCAAGATAAGCGTAATCTGAGCATAATCTTTTCCCAAAAGATTATCTCCAAGATCTTCCCGAACCTGGACTTCCTTGACGCCTCAATTCAATCCAGCCCTCGACATGCTTATCTCTGAATTCAGTTGCAATCTTATCTCCAAGATTCCGATCAAGATCTCCCCCATCTCTATCGGCAAACAAAGTCCAGCACTTGTAGTTAGTTACAACCACCACACGTCCAACCCCTGGCTCGACCCAAGTCTTCGGCTCGACCAAAGCCAGCAAACCTCGTGCACGTCCCAGACGCACCACCGATAACCCCTGCTACCGATAAACCACTAGTACCGATCAACTCCATCCATCGATCATGCTGGTGCAGCCAGACCCCTCGCTACCGATCACGACTCGATCACGCTCGTGCATGCTCGCTACTTGAGTCGCACCGCAACCTCGCTATGCCTCGGTCATGGCTCGATCATAAACCCCGCTAGCGCCCCATGTTCGCGCACGCTGCACCGATGTCTCGGCAGCGCTCGATCATGCTCGTTCACGCCAACTCCTCGCTAGCGCACAATGCTCGAGCACTTCATTACCTGCAACTATAACACCGTGTTAGCCTCAACCAGTTGTTTCACCACCCGAATAGCCCCGTGCTACTCGTGTCGGACCCGGCATGCATGGGAACAACTGCCCAATCCCGCGCACCCGGCACGTCCTCGAACTAAGGCTGTAACAACTACCACCTCCCCCACCTTGACCACCACCTCCTCCTCCTCCACCACCACCTCCAATCCCAGCCCTCCTCCAGATCCATACCCACTCCCATATCCGGAGCCATAACCGGCACCGCTACCACTGCCGGTGCCATCGCCACCACCACCACCTCCACTCCCATACCACCTACCTTCTACCCCGCTTGCCGAATCAGAGCCATACCCATAATCGGAACCATGCTCATACCTTGACTTAGGGCTATTAAACGAGTGAGCGAACAAAGTTCAACTTATGGTCAAACTCAACTTGAATAGTTCAAAGTTCGTTCGAACTCGATTTAAGATTGAACGAGTTTTGAGTATATATGTTCAAAATTGTCTAAAATATTTCTTATGTTGTTTGACCATTTCTTCCCCGCCGCCGCCGGACCCATCACCCCCCCAACCATGAGCCCCCGTCCTCACACCCCCCCTGTCCCCTGCGTCCCCCTCGCCGCCCCATCCTCCCCTACTGCCCTTCACGAATCGACTTAAATCGGCCGATTTATAGACCAATTTTTACCATGGCCGATTTGACTACTCTTTTGAAACAGAGATGTTTTGATTCGATTTAAATTGGTTCAGAATTAGCCCAATTTCTACAACTATGATATTAAGTTCTTTTTTTATTAATAAGAATAAGTTTGGGTTTTACTCTTTAAAAGGGGTTATTTGATCATTTATGAACCTCTCTTTTTATCATCATTAGGGCTTTATATGCCTCATTTAAATTCTGATCAATAGTATTTAGCATAATTATTTGCCATTTAAAAAAAACTTACTATAAGTAAACTATTAATTAAATCCACCATAATCAATTTTTTACTATTTTTCCATCAATTAAAGAGGTAATATAGGATTAAACTTTCACCCCTTTATACATCATGAACCCAACAATATTATTATTAAGTAGGCTAAAAATTATAGTTATCCTAAATATCTTTTCACTCACTTATTTCAACCCTCTAAATTATGTTAATATGCTATTATAAACTAGAAAATGAGTGAATAAAGACGTTAAATTAAGTAATCTCACAAAAGCATGACTTTAATAATTAAAAGTTTCAAGATTATAAATATTGAAGCATATATTAATTTTATAATTATATATAAAATAATTAAATAACACATATGCTAAATGGGTAAAATAATTATATTAGAATTTTCTATGATACTGCTCATTTAATGCAAGTGGTAATATTTTCTTAATAATGGTAATAATTTTATATGAGGATATAAAGATTTAATTTATGAACAAAGTTTAGGGGGTAAGAGATATATTAAGTTCAACCTGAGATACTTCAACAAAATTTTAAAATATAAATGACATAGTTTATTAGGTATCAAAAATATTTTTTTATGATCAATATATTTATTTTAATTTGGGCTAAAATATTATAATTTTTAACCAAATATTAAATTTCAAGTTAAGCAACAACCCATGAGACTTCTGACGCTACCCACCTAATCGGCCATGTAATATTAGCTTCACAAATATTAAAGACATTATATTATTAATATAAAATATTATATACTAATCGTTTAGTTAGACATAAAAATATCCCAATTTAATTTTTTTTATTCGGTCTAATTCGGTCCAACGTGCTGCTGCGGCGCCATGATTCGATAACTAGGACATCGAAGCCCGCCCCATTGAAGTGGTCGCACGAGTGTGTGAGTTCGTTCAAACAGATAAGATTTGGAGCCACCATGGCGACGCTCTCTTGAGCTCCTCTTCTTCTTCTTCTTCTTCCCTCCAACCTTTCAATGGAGGCCCCAGTGCCTCTCTCCGAGGGCGGTCACTGCTTGTTGTTTCTCAGAAGAAGGCGAAGAAGGTCCGCAAGGTATACAAGTTTACACTTAATTTCGTTGTCAACTAATTTCATTTCTTTGCTGTTTATGAGGATTTTTTTATTTCTTTCTTTTCTTTTTGGAGCTTAGATTATCCTAAAAGAGGATGTTTTGGAGCTGGGGAAGAAAGGGCAAGTGGTGGATGTGAGGGCCGGTTTCTACCGCAATTACTTGCTGCCCCTTGGCAAGGCCAAGATCGTCACCCCTCTTTTGCTCAAGTAAGAAAAGATTTTTCAATCTTTAACTTTTTCGAATTACATGTTGCTTTTTTTTTTGGTTGAGATAATTTGTTGTTAATTGAAGCTTTGTAGATTGGAATTAGATCATGTCAACAATGTTGCTGTTGTTTTTGTTAGTAGAAAAAGTTTAAATTTGCTTTAGGTGGTGTTGGGATTGGGAAGCAGATTTTGTGTGGATTTTGAGTTTAAGAAAATTCTTGTGGAGGCTGTATAATATACTCACTCCTAGCGGCACTGTGATAAGATTATAATTAAAAGTATGTGCTAATAGAATGGTGTAAATCCAACCATTGATGCTAATTATATGGTTTTTAAGTAACAAAGGTTGTAAAGACTGTTTGTTGATCATTCTTTCGACCTCGAGTTTTCAGTGTCCTTTTCCGAATTTATCATGTGTATGTGGTTTCTCTCAAGTTCTTAGGTTGATTGTTGCTCATACACATTTCCCTCCTTGTGTTGACATAAGTTTTTTTTAGAAAAAAATGAAAAAAGATTTCTTTAAACCCTATCTCCTATTTTACATCTACATTATTAATCTCTTATCCTTTTCATGATGCCAAATTAAAAAATCCACCAATTTTTGGTTGGCAACTAAGCATACAAGATAACACGATAAAGTACTAGGGTAAAGTTGGTCATGTTTAAATGGTATGCGTGTGGAGTAAACTTCTTTACATGATCTTTCCAAGCTTTATTTCAGGGAAATGAGGATGGAAGAAGAGAGAATTGAGGCAGAAAAGAAACGGGTATTTACCATTTATTCACTTTATATTGACATCTCGATAAAGACCTCCACAACTTGATGGAGAAATAAGCAAACAAAGATAAATGCTGTTATCAATAATATAGAAACTTTCTTTTTCTATTTTGGGTACTTTTTCAACACCGATAGTGCTGTCATTAACTTATGTATTTTCAATTTGTATACTAATTATATCTATCGGCGAGAGCTTATGTGACAGATGCCCCTCCAAAATGGGAGAAATATAGTGACATTTTCCAGCAAAGTGGGAAAAATATAGTGACACAATTCTCCAAAGAGGGGAAAATACACCTGTATATCACACGTTAAATTTATTTTTCGGGATTATTGGATTGTCAGCTTTTGATTTTGGAGATTTTATTTATGGAGCATCTTGGTTCCTTTCTACATCTAGTGTGAAAAAGGCCCGGTCCATTTACTGTCACTATATCGCAGTGTCTATTATTTAGATAGTAATGCTTTTTGCATCACATCTATGTCGTAGAAATTTATTTTTTGCAACTGTATTTGTAACTCAAAACATTGATAACAGGTGCTCAAAAAATAAAATCAATATCCATCTTGGTCAAATTGATGTGAAATGCCTGTGGTCCATGCTAAGTTATGTGCTATCGTGTCTTGCATGAGATTTTTGTTTCCAATTTATACCAACCACTTAGAGATTTTGTGGGTCATCCAGGTACGGGAAGAAGCTCAACAACTTGCTATGATATTTGAAACTGTTGGGGCTTTTAAGATCAAACGCAAAGGCGGTAAAGGGAAACTAATATTTGGAACGTGAGTGGCTGAAACTTCAGTGAACAATGTCTTTTCATCTTGTACATTTTGTTTGAAAGACATTCATTTTGACAGGGTTACTGCCCAAGATCTTGTTGACATAATCAAGGCTCAACTCTCAAGGTATGTTTTTCCTATTAATCGCATCACTTATTGCAGGTGGTGAACATTACCACAATAGAGAAGGGATAAAAAATAGGCTAAAAAGACACGAGATCTGATCACAGCTGCTTCTGATGTGGCATGTCACAGCGCCAAATTATTATCTGTACATGCCGCTTGCGGTGTCGTATTGCTAGGCACTTGCATTTCATCAGAGGTGTCACCTTGAGTGCCCCATTGATCCCTATGAGACAGGAGTAACTCTTGCACCCGCCAAGTCAAATGCAGCTCCCTGGCCTGGGTGCCACAGCATCTATGCTTCATGTGTGATTCTTACGATGGACACTGTCTATAATCAAGCTGATAGTTGCAACCTAAGGAGGCTCTCTTCTGGCTGCCTTATTATTTTTATGTTTTGGTCAATATTATGTCAATTCCCTATTTTTGCACATATTTTTAGTCTTCAGTTTTCCAGTAGTGGTGAATACCTTCTCTGAAGAAACATAAAAATTGACATGCACATCGATAACTAAATCAAAACCATCCTTGTTATTGCTTTCAGGGACATAGACAAAAGAGTTGTCACACTTCCAGAAATCCGGGAAACAGGGGAATATATTGCAGAGCTGAAGCTACATCCAGAAGTGACTGCAAGAGTGAGGTTGAATGTGTATGCTAATTAAGATGGAGGAATTATAGCGAATGACAACGCCAAAATGTGAAAATATGTAAAGGTATGTTGACGTGATCTCTGAAGTGTTGACTTTATCGGATCCTTTATTGATACTTTCAAGTAAGAACATCTTATATTGGCCAAAATGATTTTTGGTAGAAATTTCTGTCATTAGTGACTAGCACAACATTTCAATGAAGTCACCTCCTACAAAATATTTGAATGACCTCTGAATATAAAAATATTTGGAACTACATGGATTAGTTGACACCATATTTTATACGCTTCTCTCCTTGTTTAGTAATGCTAGCTTGTTGGTGTAGCCTTTTATATGCTATATTATTAGTTCTTATCTTAATGTGTTTAGTAAAATTTCCAGCTGGCATTTAGCATTTTGTTGACCCTTCTTATAATTACCACCACTCTGACTTGATTACCAAATAAAAAGACTCATTGGATTTATTGGAACTTTGTCGATTCCTATTTGAAACAGGAGAAATTCACTGTATGAGCAATGTGGAAATTCTTTTGATGGCGGGTGGAAGATCTATCTCATTTCGCACAACTGCTGTCCCATGTTTGGAACACAATGGAACTGAAGACATCGTATTATTGGATTACTTATCATCTTGTATTTTGTATTTTGGCATTGTGGACTAAATGAGTTTTCCATTAATTTTACCAGTGGAGCAATTGGAATACGAATGAAAGAGTAGAAACTATTTCTTTTATTTCCTACACCTTATTTACATCAAATTTAACCGTAGTATATTATTCATTACTCGGGTTGGTCGACATTTTAGTTGATTTTGTCTTAAATCATCAAGGAATTCCATGTTAAAATAACTTTAAACATACGCTGCTGTCCATGCATTGTTGATAATTGATAAGATTTTTCACAGAACCGGGCCTTATTGTTGTTCATTTGACACGTCAAAGATAAATCGCATTTTAATTACAGATTGAAGCCCAGCCATTTTTTTGAGGGCATGAGCTTGGATTGGAGCTATTATTTTTGGAGTAATTAGGTTGATTAAATTATTAACGTTGAAAATATGCTTTGGGCCGGGTTACTTGATGTAGTTCGGTTATATAATATATGTATATATATTATTAATTTTTTTAAAAAAATTTAAAAATATTTTTTTATTTTTAAAATATTTATATATTGGGTAGGGTATGTAATATAAATGTAGTATTATGTAAAATAATGAACTATTAAAAAATTTTATTCTAATAAATAAATTTTATTTTTCATTAATAAAAGTATATATATATATTTATTTATTTATTTTTATTGAGTTTTTAGAAGAAAATTTTAATTTTTAAGTGGAGTTTAATTATATTAGAATCTTTTGTATTGCTGCACGCTCAAAGAAAAGAATTCATTATATTTTTGATGCAGATTGCCCGAGAATACTCTATTGTAAGGGTGTTAATCTTGTATTGGAAAAATGCTACAGCGTGCTTTAAATCAGAGACTAACGAATTCTTTGTTCTAGATAATTTTTTATTTGTTTTCTTCGATTCGATCAGGTGTGCAAATTCCCACTCTAGTGTGTTAAATTTTCCAACAGAACTGAGCGTGAATGCTTCTCCGCCGTTATCTATGGCGGCGACGGTCAATATCCCTCAAAATTTCAAGCAGACTCTGATCACCTCTCCAGGTTTATCGTTAGCAATTTAGTAGCCGCTGCTGAAGCCGTAACACCAAATGCCGGAAACCATAATAAAATGGCAAATAGTGGCAGTAGTACTGCAACTATGAACGCTGGCGATCTCATCTTTAGAAGTCCTGAATTGAAACAAGTTCGAATGAAATGGGTGACTTGAAGCAAAAGTTAATATGTGCATAGTAATTCGTGCAAATTAAACCAAATTTATATATAATTTGTAGATAGACACTCCACGAACATGCATTGAAATTTAACATATACCAACTTTAAACTTGTGTATATACAAATTATTATACTTTCAATTATATTAAAAAAAGTAAGATGCAGATAGTCACATAACATAAATTTAATCATGTTCAAACAATATCATAAATTTCATCCTTAGCTTCTTTTTTCTCTCGAAAATATCCTTAGCTTCTTCGTAGTAAGAGACGTTGATTATTCCAATCATGTTGTGAATTTCTCTGAAAATAAATTGTAAATTAATTGTTATCTATACTTTGGTCGAAGGGAAGCAAATTTTTTTCATAAAATCCGTTGTGACGAAATGACAATACTTGAATCCTCTTAAACATAGGTTAAGAGTCGTAAGAGATCGAACACATAAATCAAAGGCTCTCGCCGGCATTTCCTTCTTCATATTAGTAGCAAATAGAAAAAAGTTGATTTAAATCCATAGTAATGGTGTTTGTGTAATGGACTGAGCCATGCCATTTTGAATCAAATCTTATTTATTAGCAAACTAACTTTGTATTTTTCTTTTTGAACATAATAACTAAACATGGGTTTAAATACATGTCTTGACAGAACATAGATTTCACAGGAAAGTAGCAAATCTATATTTTGATTTCAAGGCCCTAAATAAGATGTTATCAATATTAGAGATTGTGTCCGTCCGAGAATAAAAAATGGAAGCATGAAGTTCCGAAATGTGTGTCTTGCTCATATTCCTTATAATAAAATGTTAGGATTTTTTTATCACTTTTATTATTTCAGACTTTCTTTCGTTGTGATTGATTCTGTGCTAATAATAATTATATCAGGATTTTAATTATTATTATATTGATTATGAGGAAAGAGTATAATTCTACCCATTTAGAAATTTTAAAAAAATTTAGTGAATTCTACCTACATATTTATAATTATATTAAAAAAATAAAATTTACTTAATTTTGGATTTCTATTTATTATTTATTCTTTAAAAAAGTCAGCATATAATTTATCTATCCAAATTAAAAATCTTAAATATAAATTCCATTTAATTGTTAATATTCAACTCAAATTAATATATTTTATTTTTATTTTATTTTTTTGTTCGGTACTCAAACAATAGACAACAGTATTAGCGGAGGAAGAAAGTTGACAACTTGCCCATATCCATATCTTGTGGCAATTCCATCCTGAAAGTAAGGGGTTCCTCCTACGGCAGGTGCCCAAATATGAGGTGTTGAGATCAAGACTTCACCCAAAAAATAGGTGGCCCGTGGTGGGCACCAGAAGGAAGGACCCACTGATCCGGGATTATTAGAGCCCGGATCACTAACTAATATTAATATAATAGAAAAGAATAGTATTTTCTGTATATTTCCTCGATTTTGTTGTTACCGCGAGCTTTACACAATCTATCAGATCATATGAATATCCTTTTAACATATTTCATCGAACGGATCTCGACAACCCACCAAGCCACAAAGCCACTATTTTTCAAAAAATGGATTCCTATTCAAAGAGTGTATAACCCCATGGATAAGCTCACACCAACCCGTCAATTTGAGACGTAATTATCATACACGTTAGAGATCGCTAAGCAGAACCAGTATATCCCAACATTGGTCCACACAGCCATTTTAACATTCTTGTCCATACATGAGATGCACAATAAAACACTTACCCAATATTTTAGGTAGCAAAATTTTACCACTTAATTGTGCATTTCACTAGTTACATGTCCACCAAAGCCTCCAAAATTATATATAAATTATATGGATTATTTAAAAAAAGGGCTTAGTATCAATTCATCTAGATGACCTGGCTAAATTTTTGTGTGACTAAAACAAAATTGCCCTCATCATCCAACTATTTTTATAAGGGACTGACATACATTAAATACAGCTGCCTCTGTACAAAATTTTCACTTATTTATTAGAGTTGATAAATTTATGTTCGTATTTGATTGCGCAGTGGTGAAAGAATCGATATAGTAATTTGTGAGTTGTAGGCGGAAAGTGATAGAATATGACCACCAAATATATGCAGAGAAATCGGAATGTGAAAGAAGATTGCAACGTGATGTATGTAGACAAAAGAACATGAAAATGTTTTGATCTGTCAAAGATTATTGATAATTTCTTATAAATTTCATGTAATTATTCATCACATCAAGCTGACAATACTTAATCCGAAGGAGGAGGAGGAACAGGTCCTTGGCTGCAGCAGCATAAACTTTCTTGACATTTGCCTCCTACGAAGGGACTTCCCTCGGCTGTACTGGCCAAACAAGCGGAATAGCAAGTATCACATGGATACTCCTGAAAGCATACATGCCCATAAACGGGTCCTCTTCCTTCAAAAAACCATTGAGAAAAAGTTCTAACTATTTAGAAAAACTCCATAGTTGCTTGTCATTAAAAGAGTGTTTTGACATAAGGTAAAATATTTGCAAAAAAGAACTTACCAAGCACATACGGAGGGATGAAGAGAGCAATCAAGCATAGTGCAACAAACACTCCCTGTTTGCTAGGCATGGTTAAATTGTTATGATAAAAAAACAAAATGATTCAATCCAAGACGAATATAGGTTTTTGGTTGATGGAATGAAGAAGAAATGTGTGATTGAATTTATAGAAATCTGTTGGTCCTAGTTGTAAATAGATTACACCGACTATTTGGCAGCATGAATACATGCATGTTAGATATAGTTATTAGATACGTCCACTTTTTAGGAACATTGAATCAAATATATTTACATAAATATGAGATAGATCATTTAATGTTATTGGAATTACAAAGTTTTTTTTTTGGGTATTCAACTGTCAAAGTAAATAACCTAATTGTGTAATTATGCTTATTTACACAATTAATGAATCTCCCGTAGAGAATTGTGTTGGGCAAAATGTTGCTAGCAAAAACATTTTGCCAATGACGTTGAAAAATAGCCAAGCCGAAAACAGAAAAATTGTGTGGGGAAAATTCTTTATTTTTTTATTTTTAATTTAATTAGATGAATTAAATGAGTGGGTTTAGACCGAGTTAATAATTAAGTGGCAATTATTTTGAGTTAATATTAAATATTGAATATGTGACACCCCAATGTTGGTTCACCAAAGAACCGGATCGAAAATGTCATGTTTGAGTTAATTCACATCTGAAATAAGTAGCTTATACGACCTGATTAATATTATAGATCAAAGTAACCCGCTTGGGCGTCAAGAGAATGGAAAATACACGTAAAAAATATATCAAATATAAATAAAAGTGTAAAAGAAAATAAATCCGTTGAACTCAAGTGTGTGCAGCGTTTATCTATCCTCCCGCCAAAATTGACTCAAATTCACAAAACCTACATATATAATATAAAAATTGTCAATAACGAGTATTACGGGTCCAGAAATAACTAATAGTCAAACTGGTATATGAGAGTTAATTCTCCTATTAAGTAAAAACATTTATATACTTCTTAACAAAATCTCTCATAAGGGCATTAATTATAAGACGCCGACCTCGGGTGGCAAAAAAGATGAACCATTTCTCGACTTACGGGTGTGGATCCCTGCTTGCGCAGGGCCGTGCTAATCTTGTCTCTATTGTTCCAATTTTATGGGATGTCTCCGAACAGACACTGCTGCTACGTGCGCGTTATCTAATTAACCCAGTGTTGTGCTATGGCTACTCGTTATGGGACTACGAGTTATTTATATTGTACTTGGTCTTTGGACTCTTCTTTCTTTTTTTTTTTTTTTATTCGCTAGACCTTGTACATCAATTTCCTCTGTTTCAAGGTGCACTGAATAATTCTGAGTTCTCCGGGAGAGCTAGCTTAAATTAACTTCCCCATAAACTTTTTTTTTTAATAAAAAAAGGTAACTTCCCCACAATCTTAAAACCCATCGGAGGAGAATTGGTGCTGCCAATTAAACCAAAACTCATCAATATTAGTATTCCACGCATAGTCACCTTGATATTGATATGCCTCGCCGTCGACCCCATGCCGGTATCTCCCCCCGGTAGACGTTCAAGCCCGCCCCTTCGTAGAAGCCATCATCAGCATCCCCCGCCCAACATTTATCTGCCCCGCCGACCAGTACATCATGATGATCATCTTGACATTGACTGCTTGCTCCTAGCTGTGTCGTCATGATCCCAGTCTTGCCATCATTACCCAAGTCGGACTCCATCGGTGACACCACCCTGCTGGCCGCGCCATCCGACTCATATGTGTCGGTTGCGTTGATGCTAATCGAGTACGTTGCCGTAGCGGTGGCGCCTCCGCCTGCATGTATGTGCTGTTGGACCTCCGGCACGAAGCTGATCGCCGGCTCCTCCTCCAATGGGCCGACGGCGATGTTGGAGGACGTAATTGGATGATGGAAATGGGTGGCGGCGGCGGCGTCTGCAGCGCGGATCCTTTCTAAGAGATGGGGCACCCATATGTAGCGCACAGTGTCCTTGAACTGCTGGCTGTTGACTTCGCAGCGAAGCTTCTTGGCCTGCTTCTTCACCCTCGTCCTCCAGAAATTCTTGATCTCGTTGTCCGTTCTCCCTGGTAGATGCTTCGCGATCTTGGACCATCTGATATTGTTGATCACAATCAACCATGAATGCTCAGATATAGATTTTTCTAACCATTTCCAGTTGTTGTTTATAGAGGTACTTATAACTGATCTTATAACCATATATATATATATATGTACCGATTGCCCCAGCGGGAATGGAGTTCGAGGATTAACAGCTGCTCCTCGGGAGTGATGTTGCCTCGCCGTACGTCTGGGTGGAGATAGTTGAGCCACCGGAGGCGGCAGCTTTTCCCGCTGCGCTTCAGACCTGCTGGTTTCCCAAACCATGTTGTCATCATGATCAATCGCTCTTTTATAATATGCTATATAATATTGATTAATATGTGTGTACATTGATTGATGAATATATATATATATATATATATATATATATATATATATATATATATATAGTACTAGACAATGCAGGCCTAATTAGTTAATTTATTAGTACCTGCACAACGAGCAAGAGCATTCCAGCGACCTTCTCCGTGAATGGCAATGTAATTCATGAGGACCAAATCTTCCTCCACAGTCCAAGGTCCTTTCCTCAATTGATCAACCTCTGCTTCTTCTTCTTCGGATCCTCTATGCTTTTCTGAGCTGCATAAACTAGCAGCCATTGCAGCTCAAGTTGCTTGTATCGACGACGCGTTAAGGTGCCAGCTAGTTAGGAATTCAGAGTCACACCAAGGGAATGGACTGAGGATGAATATATAGGCTTGCAGTGTATAATATTATCAAATATAATTTAGACAGACAAGATTGAATAGGTGAGTACCACGTACTGATCATGATTTAAACTTTTTTCATGCATTGCACAAGTACTGATTAATGATGATGATCAATAGTATAAACGATGACGTTGAACTGATATCTTAACTCAATTGCTAACCCCGTTAGTCAAAATCTAATTAATGTCATCATTTGGTTCCATACGAGATGTGCGCATATAGAACCAGACTTGCCGACGCATAAGGGGATGCACGCACGGGTAACAGTTGTTGATGATCAACGGTCACCGTTTAATGTGTCCCCTTGTACATCCGTATGGAGTGCACACAATACCAATTCAGGCATATAACATTCTCAATTACTTACCCGAGTTTCATATTGTTACTTCCTCGATTGTTCAACCTTCTTTCATGTTTTCAGTAAGAAAAGAATGTCTTTGCGTTTGTCTGTATCACACGTACGGCGGCAGCCTCCTACTTTGGAAAATTAACTTGTTCCTTGACCATATATTAAAATTTCACAATCAGAAGTTCGTGCACGTGAAAGCAAAATGCTGTGCAACTTTTGATCAAGGCCGTGTTTATTAAGAGGAAGAGGCGCATATATATTCCCAGAGGCTAGCGGGTTCAGTCTAAATTAATACTTAAGAAAAAAATGATAAGAATCTTAAATTAAACAATCAGTTTAGACATATTTAATTAGCGCTCGTTAATTTCCATGTCCAGAGATTAAACTAAAGTAGAGGTCTTAAGGCTAATTCTGGCACTTGTATTTCCACGTCTTCTTTCGCCAATTTCTACTCTTAACTCGAGCAATATTGGAGCCTTCTCGAAGAGGCCTTAGTTTTTTCATGCATGATAAATAAGGCGCATGTATCGATTTTTTTGTTTTGCTTGCACATGTGAAGCGGGTCCAAATGCAAAGTATTCAGCTGGTCTTGACTCTTTTTTTCCAATTTAAAATGCCATTATATTCTGCTTGACTTCAGCGTTTCGTCTTTTGTTGTGTCGACGTAGCTTACTACTATGCCGTCTCCATTTTTTACCTTCTATTCTTAAAACATCTTTTTCTTTTGGAACAATTCTTAAAACGATCAGTCTCCAAGATAAAATAATATATATATATACCGGGAAAATTGTGGATCATCAGATTGGATAGACATATCAGGTTGACTAATTATAATATAGTTTTCCCCGAATCAACTGATTAATTATAATATAATTAATAATTTGAAAACATAGAATTCACAAAGCCGCTGTCTAGAAATATGATTATAAAAACATTGGCGCACCACGCTTGCAGAATTGATGTAAACTCAAAAGTTGCAAATGATGGAAGGGACTCTTGAGAGACATCCGATAAAATTACTTATTTCAACTCAAGTGACACAAAAAACTGCAGTCAGTAAAAGAGTCAACAAACGGTAAATCGATATATACGAATCAACCATTCATCACGAGAACTAATAAAGTCAAAGGTGCATGATCCTACAAAAAAGAATGTCAATGGTACA